>JAJOOH010011800.1:0-45304 GCA_029582605.1 Solanum gracilifrons | reverse complement strand
AAAAAAAAAAAAAAAAAAAAAAAAACAGATAGAATCTGTCAGATTCATATTGAAAAAATTCATGGCCATAGCAGGTTGGAATCCAGTACTTCCTATTGAATACTGAAAATAAAAGGGCACTTTTATAAACTACACGCATTTTTCAAATTAGTTAACCTCATGTACGACATGACTTTAACACACATCAATAAGGTTGACGGCTTCTTTGCTTATATTTATCATCATCTCTCATATATTTTGTCGATATGAGATTTAGCTAAGTCGTTACTTACAAAATTAAAAGAGAAGAAAAGTTCACAGATTGTTGGGAAATAGTACGCCCAGTTCATCAGGTTCTACCATTACATGATCCAATCATACTCAAAAGAAGAATTTGATCCTGGCTCAGAAGGAACACTAGCTATATGCTTAACACATGCAAGTCGAATGTTGTTTTTGGGGAGCTGGATAGAAGGAAAAGAGGCTCTTAGCTAAAGGTAGCTTGTCTCGCCCAGGAGGTGAGAAGAGTCCCCTTAAAGACAATCTTTTTAAGAATGTGGAATTTGCTTAAACTTAATTAGGTGAACGTTGATCAGGTTTACCCCATCATTGCAAAAAATCACATGTTGAGTGACTCTACCTTCTCGAATAGCACATTAAATATTGTCTGCTTCAAACCTAGATCAACACGATTTTAATTGTGTTATTGAAATTTATGACTTGTTTTTTTTTTTATACCAAACATCTATCATATTTGTGTGGATGTTGATTTGGTCCGTGTGTCACGATTGAGTTATAAAAAACCTATGTATATATTATTTTGGCGAGATACATAAACATGCTCCTTAACTTAGTGATCTTAGTCGTTATATATGCCTTTCAATTTTGGGTATTTACGAATAAGTACTTGGATCGTTTGGTAGAGTGTATAAGAATAATATTAATAGAGTGTATTAGTAATGCATGTATTAATTAGTTATGCTTGCATTAAGTATACAAACATTATTTTTATGCACTGTTTGGTTTGGTGCATTAAAAATAACATGCATTGTATAAAAAAAAAAAAATTATTACAAAGATACCCTCCACAATTATGGTGGAAAAGATGTAAAAAAAGTTTTGAGGGGCAATTGGATCTTTAACTATGCTAATGCCTGCATTAAAACTAGGGGTGACAATTGGGCGGGTTGGGTCAAATTTGGACGGGTCATAATGGGTTGAGACAACAATTGGGTCAAGACCCGACCCAATCCAACCTAATTTTTACTAAGCTTAATTATTTTATTTGTTCTTTTAAAATATTTTAGTACCTTTATTTTTTTCGTTATTATAACTATATGTATAATATCAAATTGAAAAAAGTTTTTTTAAAAAATATTTTGACAAGATTTCTCATGACCCAATTCGGGTTACACATCAACCCAATTTTTAATAGGTTGAAATGAGTTGGGTTGAGCTGATAAATGGGCGGGTCAATAATCCGCCCAAACTTAAACGGGTTGGACGGGCTGAGTTTGATATTCCCACTCCAAATTAAAATCATTGCATTACTAATACCTAGAAATCCATGTTATTAGTATTAGTAATACACACCTTAATACCAATATGGTGTATCATTAGTTATACATAGATTAGAAAAGAGTACCAAACAAAGTTAAATGCATACTACATTATTTTTGCTAATAACTCTACCAAATGACCCCTTAAACTTAAAATTGAATAAATGAACATATGTATCCTACGTGACATAATACATATAAAACACCACATAGGATGTAAGTTGCCATATAAAACGCTATATAACTTTGAAAGTTCATTTTTTTAAATTTCTTGAACTTTGTACGTAGTCAAATAATGTGGACGGATAAATTACATACTCCCTCCGTCCCATTTTATGTGATGCTTTTTGGATTATGAGATTCAAATAAGACTATCTTTGACGGTAATTTTTTCGTAGATCTTTTAAACATTTTGAATTATCAATTATTGTGACTCATAATACTTTTTACGTAGTTTACAACTATATAAATTTTATTTCAAAAAAATTAAAGATTTCATACGTAAATTCTTGATCAAACTTAAACGATTTGGCTCTTAAAAAAAACAATAAGTGTGTAACATAATATGATGAGATGAAATAAAATGAACCACCCCTGAGATGCCATGCATGCATCTCTTGAGCGCCATTTTCGGTTTCTATTGTATGGGAAATTCAAAGAAATGGATTAAACAAAATTATGTAGAATTACAGAGAGCAACAAAAATGCCATAAACGATTGGTAGATTTTGCTAGCTATCCATACACACACAGCAAAAACAAATTCACTTTCTGCTCAAAGATTTATTTCGGGTCAATTTCATGCCCCTCCTTGACCCGCACTCAATCCTAGTATGATTATTTGTATTTGAGCATTATTTTGCTCGATCTCGTTGCATACAAAAACCCCAACTGAAAAAGAATTTATATAAATTTTTTTTTGATTTTTTCTGGGTGCGGGGCCTAGGTTTTGATTTTTGAATGACATTGTAGATTGTGATTCATTGATTTTACAATTTTGGGAGGTGGGTTTGATTTGTCGAGTTTTTGATTCAATTATTGCCGAGGAAGAGTTTTTTTTTTTTTTTTTTGATTTATGGTGTTTGATGTCACTGTAATTAAGTTTTTTTTGCATGAAATTGGAGGTGGGTTTCAAAGATTTGTTGTGAGTAAGGCATTTGGAAGTGGAAATATTGTTTTTTTTGAAGACCCATTTAGAGTTGGGAGGTTAAATGCAGAATTTTTTTTGATATTTTTGTGAGCCCTTGGTGGATTTGAGGCATAAAGGGGTTTGTGGGGTTTATCTAATGAAAAACATTTTCTACTTCTTTGATGCTGATTCAAGGGCAAATGGGTGTGAGAGGAGTAGTAGTTCATTTCTTTGTGTTCTTCTTTATGCTTTTGGTAGCAGCACTTGGAAGCAAGAAGGACTCAGATAATCATTTACTAGACAATCTCATCAACTCTCCTGAGATTAACAGGGACATGGTACCCCACTTTTCTATTGTCTTTTTCAAATGTTTGTTTGAAGAATTTTGAGTTACTTAATTGAACATTACTTGAGCCCTTGTCTTCGACGAATATGTAGTTGTAGGGGTTTGTGATAAAGGGGGGAGTATATGTTTCCTAATTGCCATATTCAGTTTCTTTTGTTGTGGAATGATTTTATGCTGTTGTGGAGTTAGTGTCGATTAATTAGAGAAACAACTCTTTGCCGGTGCTTGAACAACCTATTGCTTGATCTCATTTCTGGATCAACTAAGTGTCATTTGTGCTGTTCTTTTGTCCTGACTAACTTCTCTTTTCTTGATAACGAAAGCTTATATTCTTTTTTTGTTTTCTTTTATTTGCGACGGTGTTTTATGTTCTCGTTTCTATTAACATAGTGAAAAGAAAACTGAGTTTGCATTATAGATTGGGCCTGAATATTTACGCGCTAATTGATATCTTCAATACCAAAGCTGAAACATTTATCTGAAAGTGCCATTACGGAAAATAATTCATCTCCACCCTATGATTTATAATTGAGAAAGAGAACCCCAAGTAAAGCCTTCAAAGATGAAAGTCAAAATCAATCAGGCTGAAGTCTGAACAGTTCCATAACACTCTAGCCTTTTCAATTGCATTCTTTCACGGCTTTGCTTTCTTTAAAAAAAGAAGAAACTCCACCTATGACCCTCCTGAAATTAATTATTGTGAGATGTAAATACTAATTTGATTTGAACATGTTTGAGAATGAGCATTCATGAGAAAGTTTGATAAAATCTTCTCTTGCAGGTTGAGCTATTGTGGTTGAACTGTAGGATAGAGTTAACACGTGCTAATAAAGCTATTGAGGATCTCGAGTATTATGTCACGGAAGAAGTTTTAAGTGTGAGAGACGAAGTCCTTCTTAAAAGTAGCTCAGAAAAACATAAGCATATCGGAGACTTGCATCCGCTGGTTAAGCAAGCTCTTTTAGGTTGTTTGAGGGAAAAAAATCTCTTGTTTCTTATATGTGGAGAGGAGAAGGGCTCGCCAAATTGGTATGCCAGGTGTGTAGAGTTTCTCTCCTCCTGGCATGGAGCTCCTAAACGACGCATATTGAAAGCAGCACCTAATCCTCCTCCTGCCCCTCCTAAGTCAAAGCCAGCTAAATCACGAGACGACAAAAACTCAAAAAAGATATCCGCAGCTAAAGACAGTAAGAAAACAAACACGGTTGGAGTTCCTATTATAGCCGCTGCTGCCGCCATATCCGTTCTCATAGCTCTTCTATGCATATGCTGTTGTTGTAAGTGCTGTAGGAGATCCAAAAAGGGGTTGAATGATGAGAGACCTCTTCTTAGCTTAAGCTCGAGTGACTATTCATCACATAAGTCATCTGCTTTAGGATCTTCATTCAATAATGCTGGAAATCATTCATTCAATAACAATCCCAATGATGATTCTAAAATTGAGATTCGAAGGACAGGACCAGCTGGAATGCCTCCACTGAAACCTCCCCCTGGTAGGGCGGTCCATTCTGAAGCTCCTGCCCCACCTGCACCTCCGCCTCCTGCAAAGCCAACAACTCCTGCACCTGCTGCACCACCTCCACCACCAGAAATGCCTTCGTCTGTTGGCCCAAGTCCTCCTAAATCTGGACCTCCTCCACCACCACCTATGAAGCCTGGTCCTCGAGCACCAACTCGGCCACCTTCCACGGGTTTGAAGCCACCTCGAACTTCACCTCTTGGACCAAATGCATCCACAAGTGCTTCAACTGAGGAAGAAGATACCGATCCCAAAACTAAGCTTAAGCCTTTCTTCTGGGATAAGGTTCAAGCCAACACTGACCAATCAATGGTTTGGCATCATGTCAAGGCAGGATCTTTCCAGTAAGTCCATTTCTTGCTTTATGCAGCTTTAAATCATTTTAATTTAGGAAGGAGTTCAATAGACAGTGAATATCCTTTAACAGGTTCGATGAAGAGCAGATAGAGACTCTATTTGGATTTGCCTCTGCTGAAAAAAAGAAGAATGGGTCAAAGAAGGACTCCTCCCAAGATCCTTCCAATCTATATATTCAAATCATTGACCAGAAGAAGGCCCAAAATTTATCTATTCTTCTTAAAGCCTTAAACGTGACAACTGAAGAAGTTTGTGATGCACTGAAAGAAGGTGATCATCTGTTCCTTCTTTCACTCTTTCAGTGTTTAAATGTCAAAGAACTGCTAAAAAGAATATCTTCTTTAGCACTATATTGAATAAAAACCCATGTTGATTGACTACAGATTCCCTAATTCAGAGAACTGAATGATTATCTAGAGGCTTCTATGATCTTTCGCAATGATTAACATATAAATAATGTTTGCATGGATATGCTTCAGCTCTCACACTTTAACAGAAGGAGAAAAAATATCTGTGGAAGATTGAATCAAAAATAAATTTAAAAAGAAGTGGAGGAAGAGAAGTTGCGTAAGACTCATCTGCACATTCACCTTTCAAGTGTTTTAAGTTATTGGGCAATATTTCTGTTTTTGTTCTTGCTGGTTATCTTGTTATTCAACGAAAGAATTGTGCTTTACTGATTGTCGATTTTCCATCTCCTTCCTGCCAATCATTTAAAATTTTTGAATGTCCTAAAAGATTTAGTTGTAGCTGTACTCTATGCTTCTGTGGTGAACTATTTACATGCCTTCATTCCACGAGCCAATATTAGCTCTCGGCAGTTGGTGCAGGCACAACCAGGTATATAGACTGCACCCGCTCTGAACCTATTGAGGGTAAATCTTGTATCGACCTCTGCTTCATTGTTGATCTTTAAAGATTTACTTGCTTTTGTATTCTATTTGTCCGTTCTGAAATTGATCTTGGAAGTTGTTGTTCCAAATGCCTAATTAAAGTAGATTATGCTTCCTTATAACATAAGTTTATGCTCTGTTATACAGCTCTTAAACTAGAATGTCTTAATTCACTACTGCAGAGATAACTTGAAAATATTCTAAATTGGATCATCACATTAATAATCAATATGAAAGTGTATTCAAATGTGAAACTGAAATAGTTGAAACAGTTTCTCATTAGTAGTTACGAATGTAACTAGTGTTAGTTTATAAGATCGTATCATCGATGAGGAAACTTTCTCAAACGTAGGTAAGTTACTTGTGAAGGAAGGAGTTCTAGCATTGATCGATGTTGGTCAAGTTTGGCTTCTTTCTTTTTTTTCCCCACATAAGTGCTCTTTGCTTTATTAACTCAGCTAGAAGTGTGATGTTGCCTTTTCACCTGAAGTCTATGAAATGCTCGACTTCTGATGACTCCCTTCAGAAGAAAGTTATGAAATGCATTCAAGTGAAACTATATCTAGACTGATGTATTTGTGCATTTTATCTTGTTAGAGGCCTGGTGTTTGTTTATGTGAGTAATTGTCCTTGAGACACCCTTTAACCTTTCTCTGCACGTACATGCTCTTTAGGAGCAGCTTCACTACTGCAGTGTGCAGTATTTATCTGCAATATCACATTTTTCTTGAGACTTTTGCTGAGAGCCTTAACAATGATAATACTGTCAACATACGGTTGCTATTTGCTGTCAATTGGTAAAGCGTTGATGTACTTGTATGTTAATTAGAGTGATATTTCTTGGAAATGGAATGTCGTGTGTTCTTAGACTTTGCAGCTACCAAAGCGTGACTAGTGGTTTAATTTACTCAGGAAATGAGCTTCCTGCTGAACTCATTCAAACTTTGATAAAGATGGCACCAACAGCTGAGGAAGAACTGAAGCTGAGGATCTACAATGGGGAACTTTCTCGGCTTGGGCAGGCAGAGAGGTTCCTGAAAGCTTTGGTTGAGGTTCCATTTGCATTCAAAAGGCTAGAGACATTGCTTTTCATGTGCACTCTTCAGGATGAGGCGTCACTGATCAAAGAATCATTTGCTACCTTGGAGGTGAGATTGTTTTCTTGATAACTATCCACTTGGGTTGTAAAGAGTGAAAATCTCCAAACTTATTTGTGGTTTTCATATTGGAAGAAATAGTCTGAAATATTCTGGAATTTGTGCTTACAATATTAATCTAAGTGGACTTCATGCATGAGCACTAGGCAGAAGCTTCTATCTTTTCGGCATCCAAATTCCTTTGTCATTGGTGTTTCATGCATGCTCTTTTGTTGTCCAGGCTGCTAGCGTAGAACTCCGGAATAGCAGGCTGTTTCTCAAGCTCCTTGAGGCTGTATTAAAAACTGGCAATCGGATGAACGATGGAACATTTCGTGGTGGTGCACAAGCATTTAAGCTTGACACGCTTCTGAAATTATCAGATGTAAAAGGAATAGACGGGAAAACTACATTGTTACATTTTGTTGTTCAGGAGATAATCCGCTCAGAAGGTATACGAGCTGCTCGTGCTGCCAGGGATCAGCGGAGCTTGTCTAGCATCAAGTCTGATGATCTACTCGAGGATTTGCCTCAAGATCAAGAAGATCAGTATCGAAATACTGGTTTACAAGTTGTCTCCGGTTTGAGTAGTGATCTTGGAAATGTGAAAAAAGCTGCAATTCTGGACGCAGATAACTTAACAGGCATAGTGTCCAAACTTGGCCATGCACTTATAAAAGCACGCGAGTTCCTGAATTCAGAGATGAAGAATATGGATGACGAAGATGGGTTTCACCAGACCATGAAGAACTTTGTGCAGAATGCTGAGGGTGATGTCATGTCATTACTTGAGGAAGAAAAGCGAATAATGGCTCTGGTTAAGAGCACAGGTGATTATTTCCACGGAAATGCTAAGAGGGATGAAGGTTTGCGATTATTTGTGATCGTTAGAGATTTTCTAGTTATTTTGGATAAGGTATGCAGAGAGGTAAAAAATGCTCCAAGAAAGATAAATAGCACACCAAGGAGAGAAAATGTAACTCTTACCACTTCAGAATCCACCCTTTCACAGCGACCTGATCAATCCGTCCCTTCACCACGACCTGATCAATCTGTCCCTTCACCACGACCTGATCAATCCGTCCCTTCAGCACGACCCGATCAAGCCATCCCTTCAGCACGACCCGATCAAGCCATCCCTTCAGCACGACCCGATCATGCCATCCCTTCAGCACGACCCGATCATGCCATCCCTTCAGCACGACCCGATCATGCCATCCCTTCAGCACGACCCGATCAGCGTCAGAAGCTTTTCCCGGCTATTGCAGACAGGCGAATTGATGATTTTAGTTCAGACGATGACAGTCCTTAAATACATTTTTCTCACCAAGTACAAGGTACCTAGCTCTTATTTGTTTGTTTTCCTTTTGCTTCCTTCTAGGATGTTGAGGTTACAATATTTGCCACCTAGAGTAACTTATTTAGTTCTCTGTTTTAATGTTATGTTTTGCTTAGGGATCTGAGTACAACAACAACTATGCCTCAATCCCAAGCAAGTTGGGGTCGGGTATATGGATCCTTACTGTCCATGTCGCTCCATTTATGCAGTTGATAACTGCTTAGGGGTCCTAGTGAACGAAGAAAATGGGATAAAATATTCTTTCATTTTAGAACCCAGGCATGGTAGAACCCGGAAGAGATTGACTCGTTGCTTGGCAGGCTAATTTGAGCGGAGCAGAGACCTGACAAACGCTACGGTTTCACAGATGATCTGCTACATGGTTCTGCATCAATGTGTTCCTTCTTGCAGCTCCACTTGTACTTAAAAAGTAGTAGCTAGGATCATTCTTTTTGTTCTTGTAATTATTTTTTTCGATTTTGCTGATAATTCTTTGTTCGAATTGAAGTAGCCCTGTGCATTATTTATTCGCCGTGTTAACAAGAAAGAAAACTTAGATAGTTTGTTGCGTCACAGAAAATTGTTTGAATTCGTCTTTTAAAACGTTGCCCAAATTATTCTTGCCCACTTTTCTCGTAAGCTCAATATATAAATATGGTCTAGCATGGATTTGTTGGAACACTATATGAAGCATACCAGAATTATACTGCTTGCATGAATAATATGAATAATAGATAAGTAACATATAATATAAGTAAAAATTAAAAGAATTCCATAGTGTAAGATCTAAATTACATCTTATCCCAACTAATTTCCATTTTACAAAAAATCCCTTTAAAAGGTAGGCTCCAGATACATAGCTAACATTTTGATTCATTATATCGAATACAAGGTAAACAGATTATTGCTGCGCAAAAAAAGGAAAAAAAAACATAAAAATTAATTGATAATTTAATATGCTTGATTTACGCCTAATTGATCCTAAACAATCCATATACTAATAGGTAATCCACTCAGACATTACAAATTTCAAATTTCAAAATTACATCTTCTCCATTGAAGAACAATTTTGGAACATCCAGAAGATTTCGAAACAGTGAGAATTTTGAATAAAACTCGGAAAATTTCCTGATACATGATGAATATATCTATTCTGCTGAGTCATTCAGGAATTTGGGTGAGCGAAGTGAATTATGAAGGTTACAAAAGTGACGGAATCGTTGTTGGACAATCAATTTTATTTTTGAATCTCAAAGCAGCAATTTCAGCCGAGTTAGATATCAATGTATCAAGGAAAAACATTGAAATTCGATACATCATAGAAGGTAACTCGTCTACGATGAAAATTAAGAACGACATGGGTGTTAAACTATATTTAAAAGTGAAAAAAAGTGAGCCAGGATTTGTAATGTATCCATTATGCATTGATACAAGTGAGAAGATTGGTGGTGATATACATAACTTTGATAGAACATGCGGAGAAATTACGTGTGTAGAAGGCACAACACATGATACAGAAACTCTTGCAGTGGTTGAATCAAGAATCTGTGATTCGTATTATAATCCAAAATTGGAAGTTACAAATTATATAATTGATTCAAAAAGTATAGAGGTGAAGACAGGTCAATTATATAAGGATAAAGCAACACTCGTAGATGTGATGGCGAAATATAAGATAAAGAACAACTTCAATTGCAAAGTAAAGATATCTGATAGACAAAAGTATGGGAGTATTTGAAATGTTTTGTGAAGAACTGTGTTTGATTTTTTTAGATCTATAAATGGTGATACATTTATTTTGTTTATTTGTATGATACATTATTATTTTTAGAACTTGTATGATGGTGATGTTGATTTTTGTTTAATTTGTTGATTATGATATCTGGTATATTGATAATGATACATTATTTGTGAAGATATGTTCGTTGATATATGAATGGAGTGCTGAAGAATTGAGTAGCATCCGTTATGTATCAGATACATTCTATAATTTTGATGCGTTAAAACATAAGCATTTGTATTACGTGCAACGTGTAATTTTTTTTGAATATGATACCTAAATCTAAACTAAATTAATTGTGTTGGTCGTTAATATTGTTGATACATTAAGTTAATATTGTTGATACATTTAGATAATACTGTTGAAACATTAAATAATTTAGTCGCAACAATCATGTTACCGATACATTCTAAAATTTTGTGATACGTGGATAATAATTTTTTTTGTGAATCTGATACATTAAACTACACTAATTTCAAATTTTTTTCGTGAATCTGATACATAAAACTACACTAATACATATGGATCTGGATCCATATGTATCAAGAAGAAAAACTGAAAAAAGAGAAATAAAGGAAAAAGATGAAAATTGACATGACAAATGTTTGAAAAGGGAGTGAACGGAGAAGAAGAAGTTTGAAACTGTATGAGCTCATTCCATTCTAAAACCCCAAGCGGGCGGGCAGGGTGACAAGACTTTGATGCAGGGTTCGACATGGTCTTTGAGTACAAGCTTGGGAGGACCAATTTACCGACGCACTAAGTCGAAGGGCCGAGTTGGCATCCAACAAGTTCGAATTAGAATAGATAGCATCCATGTTGAACATAGAGAGAAGATTTTTTAAAATCAATTTTGGATATTGATTTGTAACTGATAAATTCTTGGAGTGAATTTAGGGAGAGAAAAAAAGGAGTGAAATATGGAGTGGTGAACGTGAATTGTGGAAGTGTTTTGTGTATCTGGAAGTTTTGATATTTAAGAGAAAGAAGGGATTTAAGTAATATTTTAAAAAGGTAGGGAAAAATAGACAATAAGAAACTTAAAGTTGTGTATTTAAGTTATTTTTCCATAATATAATCATATGCTAGAACACATAAACTTGCTGAAATTTAAATTAAGAATTAAATCTTAAAGCGTGAGTAGATACCTTCAAGCGAATCCACGTGTTTATTTATTTAAAAGTTGGATAGTTAAAGTGTTTGTTCGTGCACTGTGGAAGTTTGAGGTCAAAGTTAAAATTTGAAGCCAAGTTTAGGGTCCAATATATGTATTATGCCTATATTATTATCATACAATCTACCAGACATATTGACCATCTCAAAATCTCACCTTTTAATAAATCAAAACGATAATTAATATATACAGATCATAGTAGTTATATCATGATTGAGAATATAAGTACATTTAACAGTTTAGAGAATATGCTTTATCAGTTAGTCTAAAACAATTATCTCTACTCGATCCCGTTCAATTCATATAGAATGCACTAGCACAAGAAGTTGGAAATATACCGTTCCCATAATCAAGATAGATTATATATAATCTTGTGCTACAATCGTACTGATGGCATGCCCAATTTCCATTCTAAATTGTGAACAAAAAACTTTATACTTATAAAAATCGATGATTTAATCATCTGTGTATAAGCCAAAACTCTATACACTAAATCATCTACTATATAAGTAAATATACACCATAAACAAACAGAGGAAGGAAAAATAGAGGAGGGGAAAACAGAGGAAGAAGGTGGAGAGAATGAATTAGAAGAAACAAATGAAGAACGAAAAAGAAAAAGATAACGCCAAGATGAAGAACGAAAAAGAAAACTCTTAGATCTCAATTTAATACCATTTCTTTTTTAACCACACTAATTTTACTACCTCCGTCCACTTTTAATTGTCATACTTTAGAGTCAAATGATAATAACTTTGATTAACATTTGACGATATATTTTTTAATCATATTAATATGCAAAAAATTAGAATTTATAGTACTTTGCATATACTTTTTGAATAACTAAATTTTTTGTTTAAAATATCAAATTAATATAATCTAATTTAACTTTAAGGAATAGTCAAATTGACTTTCAAAAAATACAAACAATTAAAAATGGACAGAGAGTATTATATAGTGGGTTTAACCATTCTCTTACAGTCATTTCATATTCGAAACAAGTGTTGAAATCTTTACTCCTTTTTTCTTTCTTTTTTGATTCTCTCTGCAAAACAAATGTTACCTGAAAATGATCGTAAAAGATTACATACCGATGAAGAAGAAGACGGAGGGCAAAAGGAGGTTGATGGAATTCAAGAATATGATGAAATAGAGGAATTGGATCGAAATGGAGGACGAAAAAGAAAACACCAAAATGATGAAGAAAATGGCGATGACGAAGAGGAAGAAGAAGAAGAGCTGCTGGAAAAGGAAAACAACCAATGTCTAAATTGGGAATGTCGAAAGAAGGACCCCAATCAGATGCTGACTATTATGATTATGATTGCGAGTATCATCAGAATTTGGCGATTTTAAGAACCATGTGTGATTACAAGAGCGAAAGTGGGGATTCTACACATCCACCCTCGATTAAACCACTTGATTTCATCATGTATTCACTCCCAAATTTGAAAATTTCCAGAGAGAAGTTAGCAATAAAGATCATAGCATTTAAGAATAATTACAATGATGATTGGGAACTCGACCGAGATAATCCTGGGTTGGACAGGCCTGTGGATCGAGATATTTTCAACTTGTCTAAGCAATTATGGAGTAATAAGAAGGAATTTTATGATTACTTGAAATGGAAATAGCGAAGAGCGTGATGCCATTTATGAGAATGTTAGGAACTGGAGCTATTCATCCATTAATTGTGTCATTTCTTGTTTTGTTTGCAACCAAAGATTGAAAAACTTTATGTGTTTCATGTAATAGAAATGATTAAGAGTCTAACTTTGTCATTCATTAGAAGTTTGACTCATCTTATTGGTTTAGCATATTTAAAAATCAAACATCCATAAATTGAACAAATAATACATAAACCCAAATCGAATTGAACCGATCGATCACAGAAATTCTCATTGTTGCACTTGAAATTCCACATGGATCTTTAAATTGCCAAATACCGATGATCATTGGGTTAATACCTCAGATGGTCACTCAACTATCCAGTCTTTTCTCAGAAAGTCACTCAAATGGTGACTTTTTAGTGAAAATTAAAAGTTGAGTGACTTTCTGAGGCAAAAGTGCATAGTTGAGTGACCATCTGAGGTATTAACCCGATGATCATTTGCTCATTCGATTTTGGAAAATTCAAGCACAATGGTCAATGGGTTCCAATTTGCATGACATGGGCTGTTTTACTTGTTACCCCTTGATAATATGATCTCATCAAAATGAAAAGATCGTCTATAACAAAATTGGTTTCAACTTCTACTGTTACATATTTTATACACAACTAATTACACTCTCTAATTAAAAATGCAAACATTTATTTAATTCTGTATAGTAGTGGGCTTGTGGCTATTCAAAATGCAAACATTTATTTAATAATTATTGGTAATTGCCAAAGAATTATATTTATTCCAAACAATAATGTATTCATCCCATATTTTAAAAGTGCATTGCACGTTTCATTTTTATGGCATGAAATTTGAAGTGAGATTTAATACAATTAATACTTTAGTTATTTTAGTCAAGAGAATAAGCTATAAATCTAGCAAGAGAAACAACCATCTCCTCATTCTCATTAGCATTTTCACAAAGAATCATCATGCCCAAAATGCTACCTTCAAAACAAAATCAAGAATCTGAAGTTTGGTCACCTATCTCCTCTCCTCTACATGATCACTTCAACAACGATCTACAAAATGAAGAACCAATCATCTCTCAATTTGCTAAAGATAAAGTTTTTAGACAAAATAGAGGACAAAAAAGCAACATAAAAAGGAAAACTTCTAACTGAACTGTATGAATTGAAGTGTGTATGTCCCATGCCTGAATTTTATGAATTCAGGCTGGCACTGCTGGAGCGGCACGCTAGGACCCAAACTACAAACCAATAGTTCGGGCGCTATGGCTGGAGTGGCGCCCCATACCCCTGCCCAGATTTTCTGACGAATTTTACTTCTCAATTTCGGGTCCTAACTCCTCTAGAATCGAGTGATTTCTTTCAAACTCCTTTGATTCACAAAACCAACACGAATTCATCGAATTTCCCCATAAACCTATCAAGATTCACAACTCAAACTCCCAATCGTCACCTCAAGAAACTGAAGAACTCCATTGTTAAAGAATGAAGCTACAATAAAAAAAACTACCCAAGAGTCATCTTAATAAACAATTTGATGGACGAATTCATGGGTGAAATTAGATGTATGGCGTGAGGACGAACAAGTCCAACACTGTGAGAAGCTCACATACCTAGAAATACACTGTTCTTGGAGAAATCACCAGTTCTTGAAAGAACGCTTGAAACCGTGCACTTTTCTCCTCTTGAAACTTTGCTCTAAATCCCAAGTGTTTAGGAATGAGAAAATTAACTTAGCGTCTGTTTAGACCATTAACTTGGGTGAGGAAAACGTGGCCAAGTCTAGTGGGGTAAGGAAAAGACCCAAATACCCTTTTCTTAAACAGATGAAAAGCCTTAACTAGAGAGGTTACACTAAAATGGCCATAAGTTTTTACTCCGAGCTCAAAATTTAGCAAACTTGATGGCGTTGGGAAGAGGACTGAAGACCTTCGATTTGATAGCCCATAGACCACCTTATTCTTTATGTGCTAACAAATATGGTTGTTTGAAGTTGACCCAAAACTAAAAACTGATGGTTACTTGTACTAACTTCTAGTTAGTTCTTTCGAAGACCGAGGTGTTACAAATTTATTCATTTGCAAATTAATATCGTGATTGGAAGCCTCAGTTAATAAGTCTGCGGTCCTTGTTATGCCTGACTGATTAACCCGTGTTTGAAAAGGGATATTTTTACTGATTTTCTTAATAAGGTAATTCATTTTGAATTTGGAAAGAAAACTGAAAAACGTTTTTCCTTTAAAGAGGCAGAACACGTCTTGGTTCTATTCTGTTTTTATTGCTCCTTAATTGTCCCTATTAACTACTGCTTTATGGCCAAAATGCTTGGCTCTCCTCCTTGGAGTGAAAAGTTGTGTATAAAATCGGCAAAGAGAATCATCCTTTTCTGAAAAGCAATCACTTGCCAACACAAGTTTTGGTAGAAGAATCAGTGAGGAAAATAATAAAAGGTCGTAGTTTCGTAGTTCTGAATTCCTCGGCTTTGAACGAATTTTGTGATAGAATCAACATGTTAGTTGTTCTTCTTAAATTCGTTATATTATGTTGTTTAGTTATATTGTAAATTCGTGATCTTGAAGAATGCTTCTGGTTTTCATACTCTAACAATATCCATTAAGAAGACATAAATAAAGTGATAATATACTAAATCACCCATATTTAATATTTAATATTTAATATTTAATATTTAATAATAAGGATAAAATATTGAAAGGCCTATTTATGATTTTGAGAGGATGAATGCACTATTATGAAAATGTGGATTTAAGATATAAATTTGACAAACTTAGACCTTTAGGTTCTTATCATTAAACCTGTTAAATTTTTAAAATTATAGGTTCAAATTTTATACTTAAAAAAGAAGACAAACAAGATAGATATATAAGATTTTATTTTTTAACCTTAGGTGCTGCCAATCATCATTACATTATAAACGTGATTTTGCACATCAATATTTTTTATAAAAGTATAATCCTAATCAAAGATACAAGAAATCATTAAAAGTATAATAATGTGTGTTGTCGTCATCATCATCATGCATCTTTCTCTCAAAGTAATTTCTATGGTATTCAGTAAATACATCGGCAACCACCAAAAATATTAAGGCATTCATTAATACCTATCTGCAAAAGACTCGCAAAAGCTTGAATGGAGTTAGTGTTGTTTCTTTTCTTTTTTGCTTATAAAATATTGTTCGATCATAATCTAACAATTAACTTTCATGGCAGAAATCACAGATCGTATGCAAACAAATGGGTTGCAATGCTTTCTGAACATGTTAGTTTGATTTTGACACTGACATGATAGCAGATGGATTGGCAAGTCTAATTGCCAATGGAGTTGTAGTTTTAGCCTGTTATTGACGATTGCCAGAGAGGATGAAAGTAGAAGGCATAGGGAAATATATGCTCTTACATGTAAATCGTGATAACAAATTTGAGAAAATGGAAGAAACACATGTTGGTAATCAAGAATTGGATGTCAAAGAAGAGGAGAAAAAGAGGGCGATGTAAGAATTCCGATAATTCTTGATTAGTTCATAAATATATTTTTGATTAATTAAGTAAACTACTGAACAGAAGCTGGTAATCAAGATTTGGATGTCGAAGAGGAGAAAAAGAGGGCGAAGTAAGAATTCCGATCATTCTTGATTAGTTCATAAATATATTTTTGATTAATTAAGTAAACTGCTTTGTTCAGGACATTTCAATAAAATTAGTGGCTTAAATCTAAATTATAATAGGAGGCCTTAAATAACCAACATATGCACAAAAATATTAGGTACTACTTGTTTTTAGGATATATATATATATATATTCTTAAAAGAGATTAAATATTTAACTTCACATAATAATATTATTATTTATAAAAGTAGGATTACTTCTAGTTAATAAGAGGTTAGACATTTGTTTGCAATAGATCACATTGGATGTTGATGTAAAATTTTTATTTAATAATATGAAAATTTAAGTTTTTTTTTATTCAAAGTTCTAAAATATTATTTATAAAAAGTAGATGGTTCTTCTTTTTTTTAAAACAAAATTTAAATTTCTTATAATGTTATTGTTTCAATCATTTTGAGTATTTGTTTGGCACGTAATAACAAGAACTCATGTTGTGGACATTAATAGTCCTCTTAAAAGTGTGATGTACAATCGTTTTATGCAGTACTTCTAATATATATTAAACGTTAAGCTTAATATCTATTTTGTTTATGATATTTCAACACCACATATATTAATTAAATATGAATATGAACAATGTCAACTTTGTTACAGATATTCTACATCTTAAAATTTGTTCCTAGTGTTTAACAAATTGCCGCCTTTGCCTTTTTTGCAATTGAATATATATTAAGAAGTTGTTATCGAATAAAAGTAGTATATTATAGAAATTTGATTACCTTATATCTTTATTAACATAAGATGGTTGATTAATGTATTGAATTGGCTATTAATAAAATTATTATTGATGACAGAAAGTATACAGTAATAGAGTATTAAATTAGTGAGCAAGGGAGGAGTAATTTATTTAGTTAATTGAAGTCACCAATTAATACATTATACTTTTATTTTGTGGTTTTGTTCTTATATAGTGGGAAATAGAATAGTTATTTTTGCTACCATACTGTGAATGTGCTGCAATTTTTAACAATTACTTATATTGTGTACATTTACATTTTTGTATAATAATTTTATGGTTGCCTCTATAATGAATCTAATCCTTCATATTTCACAACTTCTAATAAATTTTGGTAAGATTAGTCAAACTTCTTTGACCATTAAGTTATGAATTTTGACTAACATTTTAAGATGTATTTTTTCATCATATTGATATAAAAAAAAAGTTGCAACTTTTTTAGCTTTGAAAATTTTCGTATAGTTTTTGAATATCTAAAATTTTATTCAAAAAAATCGAATTAATACAATCTAATTTAGCTTTGAAAATTAATCAAATTGACTCTCAAAGAGCGCAACATGACAACTAAAAAAGGAACGGAAGGAGTAATTCAGTAACTAAAATGTACTCCCTCCGATCTATTTTACTTGTGATGTTATAAAAAAGGAACGGACGGAGTAATTCAGTAACCAAAATGTACTCCCTCCGATCTATTCTACTTGTGATGTTTGTACGTCTCTTAAGAAAATATTACCTACTAAAAGGACAATTTGATTCTTATTTACTCTTAGATCTCAATTTAATACTATTCCTTTTTTACCCACATTAATTCTCTTCAGTCACTTCATATTCGAAACAAGTGTTAAATCTTTACTCCTTTTTTCTTTCTTTTTTAATTCTCTCTGCAAAAAAAATGTTACCTGAAAATGATCGTAAGAGATTACGTACAGATGAAGAAGAAGAAGGAAAGTATAAAAATCAAGAATCTGATGAAACAGAGGAGGGAAAAACAGAGGGATTGGATCGAAATGGAGGACAAAAAGGAAAACGCCAAAATGATGAAGAAAATGTCGATGACGAAGAAGAAGAAGAAGAGCTTCTGGAAAAGGAAAACAACCAATGTCTAAATTGGGAATTTCGAAAGAAGGACGTCAATTATGATTATGATTGCGATTATCATCAGAATTTGGCGATTTTAAGAACCATGCGTGATTACAAGAGCGAAACTGGGAATTTTCCACATCCATCCTCGCTTAAACTACTCGATTTCATCATGTATTCACTCCCAAATTTGAAAATTTCCAGAGAGAAGTTAGCAAAAAAGATCATAGCATTTAAGAATAATTACAATGATGCTTGGGAACTCGATGGAGATAATCCTAGGTTGGACAGGCCTGTTGATCGAGATATTTTCAATTTGTCTAAGCAATTATGGGGTAATAAGAAGGAATTTTATGATGACTGGAAATGGAAATAGCGATGCCATTTATGAGAATGTGAGGAACTGGAGCTATTGATCCATTAATTGTGTCATTTCTTGTTTGTTTGCAACCAAAGATTGAAAAACCTTATGTGTTTCATGTAATAGAAATGGTTCAGATTTTTCCTTATACTTTAAAGAGTCTAACTTTGTCATTCGTTAGAAGTTTGACTCAATCAGTTCATGTCCTCGATGTTTAGATTTGTCCTTATACTTTAAGAGTCTAACTTTGTCATTCATTAAAAGTTTTGACTTATTCATTTCATATTCTCGTTGTTTAGATTTATGCTTATACTTTAAGAGTTTAACTTTGCCATTCGTTAGAAGAAGCTGGAAAAGATGAAAATCCAAACGGAGAAAAATGATAGAATTAAGGAGGAGAAGCAGATGAGAACTTTGATGGAGGAGAAGACTTTTCTTATTCTAGTAATTGGAACTGGGAATAGGTTACGATACTAATCTTCAGATTCATTTTAGTATAAACGTTACAGAATCATTACGATATTTCTGACTTAAAGATCAAAATCTTGATGTTTTTGCGAAACTGTTTGATATGTGATTTCCTTGCTTAGTATGTTATGAAACCTTTAAAAAAGTAGATATATATTCAGATCATTGTGATGGGGTCTTCTTGCATTTTCGGTTCGACAATAGTTTTCACCCTTTAATTTAGTGTATGAAATCTAGGAAGAGTCACCCCTCATTCTCACTTTTACTTAAAGTGACACGTGTGCCCTCATATAATAAATCGTATCGGTTTCTACCGTAGGTTATAAGAAGTAGCTTTCAAACAATGAATTTTCTATTTTTGTTAAATTGATTTTCTTTCCACTTATGTTTGATATATCATTTCTTCAACAACTTATATAATTTGCTCAACGATATATATGGTTCAACTCAAATTTCAAGGTTTTCTTATTTAACAAGCTTTACACATTCTATATTAATGAAGAATTTAAGTAATCGTGTAAAGAATTTGTACACTATTATTTATTGTATGATTTAACTTATATAGGTGTTTTTGTTTTATTACAGTGTAATTTGACCTATTATTGTATAATGCTTGCTTTATTGGTTAGATTAAAAGCCATGTGCGATTATGAGTGCATTATTAGGAATTCTCCTCAACCTTCCTCATTTAATAATCGACTTCTTTACGTCAAGGATTCATTCCCCGATTCAAAAATGTCCAGAGAGGTTTCAGAAGAAAAGATCACAGCACTTTGTAAAAGTTTCAATGATGTTAGGGAACGGCTAGGAGATGATCCCAAGATTACTCGACCTATTGATCGAGAAATTTTCAACTTGTCTATGATAATATGGGGACGAAGATAATCTCGAGATGGATATAGGTTCTGATACTAATTTTCTGATTCATTTTACAACAGCATTACACTTTGGTGAGTGAATCTGATGTATGTGCTATTTCTTGCTTACGATTTTCAGTTCAACTTAATTTTTTTGTGGGATTAGAGATCATGAGCTGTTGTTTTGATCAGTTGTGTGAAAGCTTAGTAATGAAGAGTAACACTTACATATATAATCGAGAAGTATCACTTAGATCGAAAAGTATCACTTAAATGCTTCAATTGATATATAATCGAAAAGTACCACTTAAATTGAGAAGTATCACTTTTAGTGTATGAAATCTAGGAAGAGCCATCCCCTCATTATCACTTTTACTTACATTCTATTTGGATCATTGTTACCCATTGTTTCATAATGTATTGTATTGTATTGTATTCTATTGTACTGAATTGTATGGTAGATACAATGTTTGACTAGATTGTATTGTTTGTTGTTTAATAACGTTTTAATTATTTGGTTTGATTGTATCGTACTGTATTGTAATTTATAAATTTACTAAAATATCCTTAATAATTCTAAGGTAAGGTTTGACTAAAAATTAAATAATATAAGGTAAAGGGTAAAATAGTATTTTGAAATATTATGTAAAGATATAATTGGAAAAAGAAATTAAGTAACAATGGGAACACACCAAATCGGTTGTTCCATAAAATAGGGGTTTTCATTGTTACATAACAACGAAATTTAACAATACAATACAATACATTTTAAGTAACAATCAAAACAAACGTTGTAGGTATAGTAACGATACAATACAATAAAATGGGTAACAATGATCCAAACAGAGTGTTAAAGTGATATAATAAATCATACAGGTTTCTCCTATAGGTTATAAGAAATACTCTCTCCGTTCCTTTTTAGTCGTTATGTTGTGGTTTTTGAGAGTATATTTGACTAATTTTTAAAGCTAAATTAGATTTCATTAATTTGATATTTTAAAATAAAATTTTAGATATTCAAAAAATATACGGAAAGTACTATATAAATTGCAAACTTTTTCATATCAATATGAAGAAAAAATACATCTTAAAATATTAGTCAAAATTCATATCGTTTTACTTTCAAAACAAACCATAATTTTATGGTAGCGTCTATAATGAATCTAATGCTTCATATTTCATAACTCATATAATAAAGTTTTGTAAGCTTGGTCAAACTTGATTGTCCACTAAGTTATATCTTGACATTTAAAAGTAATCTAAAATTCGATATTTGGTACATAAAATTTAGTAACCAAAATGTACTTGCCATGTTTTTTTTTTACATCCCTTAAAGAAAATATTACCTTATTTACTCTTAGATCTCAGTTTAATACTATTCCTTTTTTAGCCACATTAATTTTATTATATAGTGGCGCTTAACCAGTCGCTTCAGTCACTTCATATTCGAAACAAGTGTTGAAATCTCTACTCCTTTTTTCTTTCTGTTTTGATTCTCTCTACAAAAAAATGTTACTTGAAAATGGTCGTAAGAGATTACGTACCGATGATGAAGAACAAAAAGAAGAAGAAGGAGGGCAAAAGGAGGCTGATGGACAGAATGGAAATCAAGAATCTGATGAAACAGAAGAGGGAAAAACAGAGGAATTGGATCCAAATGGAGGACGAAAAAGAAAACGCCAAAATGATGAAGAAAATGGCGATGACGAAGAGGAAGAAGAAAAAGAAAGAAGAAGAGCTGCTAAAAGAGGAAAACAACCAATGTCTAAATTGGGAATGTGGAAAGAAGGACGCCAATCAGATGCTGACTATTATGATTATGATTGCGATTATCATCAGAATTTGGCGATTTTAAGAACCATCTGGGATTACAAGAGTAAAACTGGGAATTTCCCAAATCCACCCTCGATTAAACTACTCGATTATATCATGTATTCACTCCCAATTTTGAAAATCTCAAGAGAGAAGTTAGCGAAAAAAATCATTGCATTTAAGAATAATTATAATGATGCTTGGGAACTCGACGGAGATTATCCTGGGTTGGACAGGCCTGTGGATCGAGAAATTTTCAACTTGTCTATGCGATTATGGGGTGATCAGAAGGAATTTTATGATGACTGGAAATGGAAATAGCGAAAAGCGCCATTTAGTTTATGAGAATGTGAGAAACTGGAGCTGTTGATTTCTTGCTTGTTTGCAACCAAAGCTCGAAAAAATCTTATGTGTTTCATGTATTTGGATTTGTCGAAAAATAAAAAATGTAATGTTTTGTTGTAACCTAATCCTAGCAAGAGCCCGGACTTTTCACTTTCTTTCAAGTGTAAGAGAAAAGGTTCAGATTTGTCCTTATACTTCAAAGAGTCTAACTTTGCCATTCGTTAGAAGTTTGACTCATTCATTTCATATACTCGATGTTTAGATTTGTCCTTATACTTTGAGTCTAACTTTGTCATTTGTTAGAAGTTTGACTCATTCATTTCATGTCCTCGTTGTTTAGATTTGTCCTTATACTTTAAGAGTCTAACTTTGCCATTCGCTAGAAGTTTGACTCATTTATTCATGTCTTCATCGTTTAGATTTGTCCTTATACTTTAAGAGTCTAACATCGCCATTTGCTTATAGTTTGACTCATTTATTTCATGTCCTCGAAGTTTAGATCTGTCCTTGTACTATAAGAGTTTGATGTGTATATACCTTATATTTACTTTGTTCAAAACATACATCAACATGGCAAGTCTCATGAATTCGGCAAGTTGCTATACTTGAGAGAAAATAAGTCAACAAAGTCTCAAATTAGAAGTATTAAATTTTGGCGTTTACGTAATTCATGAACAAAAAGTTAAAAAAAGAAAAAAGGAGCAAGAAAGATGTTTTTATCTATCTTAAGGAAATTAAGTTTCAGATTCAATATCTTACCGGTTTAAGTAGTATATATATAGTTGGTATAAGTTATTTTATAACATTGCTCATATTGACCTGCTTCATCTTAGCTTTTTGCACTCACTTCTCTTTCAAACCTTTTTGTGAAAAACGATTTTCCTGAGCCGAGGATTTATAGTAAATAATCTCTCTACCTCACAAGGGTCGAGTAAGGTCTGCGTACATGTCAGAGATGAAGAACGTAGATGACGAAGATGGATTTTATCAGGCCATGAAAAACATTGTGCAGAATGCTGAGGGTGAAGTCATGTCATGACATGGAAATGCTAATAAAGAGGGATGAAGGTTTGCGATTGTTTGTGATTTTCTGATTATTTTGGAGAAGGTATGTACCATTTGGTGGTCGAAATAGACTAGTGGCGTGAAAAGACACTGCTTAAATAAGAGCTAGAGAGAACTAGGTATTTTATGATCATTATAGAGTTTATATTACACTCTGATAAACGTGACCCTTAACTTGGCTTCAACTGACAACTATGACCTTTTAACTTTGGATATGCACAAGTAGATAATTAAACTTGTATAAAATTAAGCAAATAGATATATATGTCCTATATGGTGTCCTACATGTATTATGTCAAGTAGGACACATGTGTCTACTTGTTCAATTTATACAAATTTAAGTGTCTAGAGGACATAGATGTCAGCTGAAGCTAAGTTAAAAAGAATATTTATGTATTATGCCTATGACAAATGAGAATGTTTAAATAATGCAAAAATATGTCATGTAAGTTGAGTTATTAAATTCAAACTTCCTTTACAAATGCATGAATTATAAAAGGTAGATTGTTCATCTAAAGTAGTGTGAAACTATTTTCTTCTTGCCTTCTCTTTCAAATATATCTGACAACACATGACACCTCATCACTTCTTTTTGTATTTATTAATTTAGGGTTAAGGGTTTTACGATTTAGAGTTTAGGGTTTATATTTTAGGGTTAAGGGTTAGACTTACTATTCTTATTGTAAGTGCGATATGATAGTGTAAAAATATATGTTATATTACCGATATATCGAAGTTAATCTTATACTAACATTTATTACATAATTATCTCATATGAAGTGTTTCTGCTAAACATTTTAGTCTGTCCCAAAACACTCTTAACCATCTTCTTCAGTCACTTATATTAGAAAAAAGTGTTGAAATCTTTACTCATTTTTTGTTTCTGTTTTGATTCTCTCCGCAAAAAGAAATGTTACCTTCAGTTCCTAAATTGAAGAAGAAGAAAATCGCGAGAGCGTGGAAATGGAGATTGATGGACAAAATGAAAATCAGGAATCAGAGCATGGAAATCAAGAATCTGATGAAAAAATGGAAGAAGCGGAGGAAGGAAAAACAGAGGAATTGTATCGAAATGGCAGACGAAAAAGAAAATGCCAAAATGAAGAAGAAAATGGCGATACCAAAGAAGAAAAAGGAAGAAGAGCTGTTGAGAAAGGAAAGCAACCAATGTATAAAGAAGGAGGAGAATCAGATGAGGACTATTTTGATTATGAGGAAGAATATAGCGACGACGAAGAAGAAAAAGGAAAAGAACCAATGTACGAAGAAAGAGCACAATCAGATGAGTATGAAGAAGAATATAGCGATGACGAAGAAGAAAAAGGAAAAGAACGAATGTATGAAGAAGGAGCACAATCAGATGAAGACTATTTTGATTATGAAGAAGAATATAGCGACGACGAAGAGGAAGAAGAAAAAGAAAGAAGAATAGCTGCTGAAAAAGGAAAACAACCTTCTAATTTTGATGACTGAAGCTGGTTGTTATGAAATAGAATAAAGCATGGAGTATTGTTAGTTAGCATATCAATTTGACAACGAAGAGTGCGATCGATGCAGTTTACGAGAACGTGAGAAACTAGAGCTGTTGATCCATTAATTGTGTCATTTCTTGTTTTTTCCTGTATTTGGATTTGTCAAAAATAAATTTGTAATGCCTTGTTGTAATCTAATCCATATCGCTTATGTTCGTCTGAGTTTGATAAATGCTTACGCATCTTAGTGAATGAAGAAAATGAGATACAATATTCTTGCATTTTAGAACCCCAGGCATATAGAAACCCGGAAGAGATTGACTCACTGCTTGTTAGGCTAACTTGAGTGGAGTAGAAACCGGACAAAAGATACGGTTTCAGAGATGATCATTATTTTTGTTCTTTGTTATTAGTTTTGTCAATATTGCTGATATTTCATTGTTCGAATGAAAGTAGCCGTGTGCATTATTTATTCTCGGTGTTTACAAGAAATAAAATGTAGATAGTTTGTTCCACCAGATAAAATTATTTGAATTCGTCTTTTAAAAAGTTCCCCAAATTTCTCTTCCCAATTTTCTCGTATTCTCTACTATGTTTGGGTGTTTAAAAGAGTTAATGTATACTTCCTCAGTTTCTTGTTGTCACGCCCCGAGCCTACACCCTGGGCGGCACTGGCACTCGAGAACCATTACTGGCCCCAAGCGAACCCTTGGCCTGACTTACTTACTCATCGGAAGACTTTAAGCATTAAGAAAAGAACTCAAATGCAAGATAACTCAACTGTCTCAAACTAAACTCATAATGTTTTAGAAATAAACATTTAACTTAGCCAAAGTGGCAACTCAAAACTGAACATAAGTCAATAACAAGATAAAGATAAATGAACTAACTGACTGTTTATCTATGAATCCTCTAATAACTGAGATGGATGTCGGGACAAGACCCACGACATCCTAATGAACTAAATATTGAAAAACAATAATAAGGAATCCTCCGGAAGCAAGGAGGCTCACCAACAAACTCTGAAGCTCACTAGAATCAACGATGCGCTGGATGTTGATCCTGGTTACCTGTGTCTACATCATAATAAGATGCAGGACAAATGACATCAGTACATTGAATGTATAAGTATGCAAGTGGAATTCTACAACAAGACATAAGCTTGAAAAGAACTGAAAGAACATACCTGGGCTCAACTCAACTCAACTTAACTCATTTCAATATAAAGCAATAAAATAAATGATATATAAAGAAAAGCTTTTAAAACATGGACAACAACTTTGTGTATTTAGAAATACAATAGTAACTCTGTATGTATGCAAAGATACAATATAAACTCTAAATGTTTATAAAAATACAATTAATACTATTGTGGGAGTTTTTCTAACCGACAACCACCACTATGAGCATAAGTGATGATACAACGTCTTGCCCACAATGCCATAACTGTCATATATTTTATCGTCACATAGAACACCTTAACTAAGTGGATCCACTAGTCTATGCTAAAAAAGCACTTAAGGAATCATCTAAAAAGTATGATCCTTTACTACCCATGATGGCTACATGGTTTATGGAGACGTGAGTTATCTGAACTCAAACTCGCCCCCATATCGGTGTTCAATACTACTCCCAAAATACTCAGCTTATATGTTTAAAAACATAACTTCTTTCTTTGGTTTGAGATAATTACTCAAAACTTAGCTTAAAAGCTCTCTTGGAATCAATGTTCTCTTTCTTGCTCAAATGTGGAAACATTTACTCTTTAACTGAAAACTAGCTCAAAGGCTCTTTTGGATATCAAGATTTCCTTTCTTCTTTAAATGTGAAAACATTTTACTCTTTGGGAATACATAGTCCCAATATACTCTTTTGAAGAAATGAACTTCAAACTTTACTCTTTACTCAATTCAAAACTCAAGTCTTAAAACAAAGTTAAAACATTTGTAAAAGACTTTTGGAAGACTCTATGAACTTCTCTTGACTTGACTCTTAACTTTCCTTGAATTGAATTATAGATTCAAGGATTGTGATTTGTGATAGGAAAGATCTCATGATGTTTAGGAGTGTTTTTAGATAGTTAAACATGAGAAAAGATGAAGAACTCACTGTCTGGGAGCAAGTCCGCGATGAGGAAATGCATTTAATTATTTGGTCGCGAACTAAATTTTGAGGCAGAATGGTCCGTAACCGCTCCGCGACGTGAAGAAACTTTCTGTGAAATGGGGGACCAGGTACGCAACGCGGACTGGGGCACCAGATTCGCCAGACTTTTTCCTTTTTCATTTTCTAACCCCAAGTCGCCTAAATTCGCTTCTTTTTCTCCAGTTCTCTTTAGATTCAGATACCCATTATACGTACACAAGAATATAATCAAACACAACTCTAACATCAACCTTAAACTCTCAAGAACTCCTTAATCTCATCCCAAATTCAAGAACGAAAGCAATTCAAGAATATAACTCAAGAACATCAAAGTCTCAATCTTTTAGGACGAAAATCATACTGAAATAAACATGTTTGGTGCGTGGGTGAATGAAACCAACGCTATGTGAACTCATATACCTCTTAAGGATCACCCCTTGACGAAATCCACAAGCGATTCTTGAAGATCTTAACGATTCTTGTCTTCTCCTCTTTTCTCCCATTCTTTTTCTGTAATGACCCTCCTGGTCATTTCTATGTCTTGCCTTCTGTGTGTCATTTAGAGCGTTCCTGTAGCAACCCCAAGTCATTTATGACTTGCTAGGACTGACAGTTCGGTCACCTGGTCGTTCGTTTGGTCTTGGTGCGAGTTTTTGTGTTTTGGAGCTTATGAACCTTGGACGATCATTTTCGATCAAAAGTTCAAGAAGATGACATCGGAATTCATTTCTGACGATTTCATCAGCTCCGAAAGGGTCATAGTCGGCATGACTCTCGAAGTTTTCAGTGTGAGTCAGTGCGATTAGGCGTTTTAACTTTAAGTTTAAGCCTAAGTTTGATTTTGGTCAACATTTTGAATAAACGCACTCGGATGAGAATTTTGTCAATGCGGTTAGCTCCGGAATTTCAAGTTTGGTCTAGATTGACCTTTCTTTTGTTTATCGAGGTTTTTGATATTTTTCGGAGCTCTTTTGTGGGTTTTGACTTAAAATGGCATTTGGGTGTGGGACCAACTTTTTGTCTAGATAATCTCGTATGGAAATTTTAACTGTGTCATTGAGTCCGGAATATCGAATTTGGTATGGTTGCATATCTCGTTTGCTTGCACGGGATTCCGAACGAGTTTGGAGCATCCCGTCGGAGTTTTTAAGTTTTGGAAAAATTGCAGAAAAATCTGCTATATAATGCTGATATATCAGCAAACTTTTCCAAACTTAAAACCCTCATAACTCTCTCATCTTTCATCCGAATTAGGCGATTCAAAGTGCGAAAGCTTCGTATTTTTGGTGGCTTCGCCGTAGAGTTTTTGGAAGTTGTCGGGTGTGCGTAGTTCGAGGTAAATTTCGCTATAAACCTGACTGTTGTACCCTTTTTCGAGCTTTTGTTTTTGGCATCCTTGTTTTGGTCATATCTCACTCATTTTAGCTCGGTTTTGGGTGATTCGAAGTCCCACGTGTTGAGAATTGTCGTAGCTTCATTATAGAGTATTCAAGGAGTGCTGGCCACCATTAGATCCTTGTAGATTTTGAGTTTAGACTGCTGCAATGTTTTCTTTTAAGTTGATTAAAGTGTGGTTTTTTTGCTTGTTGGGTTTTGCTGCGTTTTGAGCCCCGAATTGTGTTCCATTTTGGAACACAAGTTTGGGGTGCTGTTTAGGGTATCTTGACGGAGTCAAATTCGGACAGTTCGGTTCGGGTCCCACGATTTCCGTTTTGACTGCAAAATTGACTCATCTCCGTTTGTTGTGATTTTGGTGTCTAAACGACCGTAATAACGTTGTGACTCTATTTTTTATAACGAAACAGCGTTTCGAGGCCATTCGAAAAGGGAAAGCTCCGGAGAAGTGATTTTGGAGCGCGTGTGATCGACCTACAGGTAGGCTATGGTTTCCCTCTCTTAGATTAAGCTCGAGAATGTGAATGCATGTTGATTAGTTGGGGTTTGGGTTGGGTAGTTATTGAATCACGTATAGGTGTTTAAAAATAATATTTTCGGCCTATTTCGAGAATTATCGGGTAAATGTGAGCATGTTTTGTGTTATTAATTGACCCTCCTCGCTATGTGGAGTGCTTGCATGCTTAATTACTGTTTATTTGAAGCATGTTTGGCCTTAGTTTAGGTCTAACTAAGGCTTGCCTTAGAAATACATGATTCGAAACCGATAGGCCTTAGTTTCGTCCCGACTTCGCTTGGTCGGCTTAGATCCCTGTAGACTGGTGTAGCAGACTTGAGTCTGATAGTTTGGGCCTTAGATAGGTGATACGCTTGCTCCGATGATAGTTATCCTTATTTCCCCGATGTTACGGTTTCACGAGTTACGTCGGCGACACTAAATCTGCTTCGCGATTTGAATTTGATTCTCAATTCGATTCCAAGGACCTACATTGATTGACATTTATGAGCATAGATTGATTAGGACTCTTTCAGCAGCTACATTGGCCTTAATAGAGCATCTGGTTTAAGGTCCGGCCTCTATTGCCCAGATACTTATATAGAGCATCCGGTTAGAGTTCCGGCCTCAGATACTTGATACTTGTGATTGGTTACTTGGGTACTTCTGGTGAGCATCCGGTTCGAGGTCCGGCCTCCGTACTGTCAGATTCTACTAATTGGGGTTGAGGTTCTGGTTCGATGTTCTCCGTTCTTGGGTTCTTTTATGCAATTCTCTTTAGTTATAGTTATTCTGTGTACTCGTCGGGCTTATGGGGGTCCGTTCGGGTTTTAATTTAACTTGCGCACGAGTGTACCTTCTGGGCTTATGGGGTCCAGTTAAGTGTAGTTAGCTTATAGATTACTTTAGTTAGTTCTTTCTACACTCGTGTGCATTCCATTGTTAGTTAGATTTTCGTTCTTGACTTCGGTTTGTGTTATTCCTTCTTTTCATATTGCCTTTACTTTTCAAGTTCAGTCGGCCTATGATGTCTACTGGGTACCTGTTGTTTTGGTACTCATGCTACGCTCTGCATTTGTTTCGTGATGCAGGTCCGAGCACCAGTGGCCAGCGTTGATCCAGTTTGGAGTAGTCTGATCCGGAGACGGGGTGAGCACACAACGTTTTGTACTATTTCAGTCTCCATCTGTGTATATAGACTTGTATTTTATCTTTCGAGACAGTCCAGTCTCTGTGGTCCACTTTTGGGACTTATACTCATTTTGTTAGTAGCTCTGTACTAGTGACTTCCAGGTTCTGGGAGGGATCTTTATTTGTATATATGTTTTGATTTGCTTCCATCTATTTATGTTGTTATCTTAAATTTTGCCTACTGGTGGGTTATAGTAGGTGCCATCATGATTCGAGGAATCGGGTTGTGACATTTTCTCTTCTCTAAAATCGTAACTCAATATTGTAAAAGCGTAAATTGAATCCTATCAGTTTAGACCCCAATTAATTACCAAAAAACGTAATTAAGTCATGGAGCATGGAAAAGACCATAATGCCCTTCTAAAATCCATATTAGACTTTCCTTATTTGAACAGCCCAACTTCAAATGGGAATATCTCACTCATACGAACTCGGAATTGAGTAAACTCGGCGGTGTTGGAAATATTATCCCAAGATCATTCCTACGATATTTGGAAGCACACCTAACTCATCCTGAGCCAGGAGTTATGATTGTTTGAAGTTGACCAAAAACTCAAATTGACATACTTAACAAATTTTCCAGAATTTTATTCTTTCCCAAAAATGACTGTTTCCAATTTTTAACTTATTTCTAGTCCTTTCAATTAGCAAGATGTTACACTTGTTCTTTTTCACATAGTACTTATTTTGATCTCTGAGAATTGCACAGATGGCATTTTAAAAATTTGCCCCTTTAAAAACGAACATAATTCTGACTAGAAAGTTAATTTTGTGAGTGAATGGGATGTATGGAGTGTTTTGTTAATGACAGTTAGTTAATGACCTTCTACGTGGCCGATCATCAGTGTCATATGTGTTTGAACTGAAAACTAGTAGTCCGACTCAATGCTTGACTGGGACTTCATAAATCCTTACCACATTCCACCATTGTACGTATTGCTTGTTTAGGTTACACCCTTGAATGCTAACTCACGCTATCAGAAATTGCAAAGATAATTATATGGATAGTCGGTGAACACGATTATAGACATATTAGACATTCGTTTTCTAATATTATTAACTACTTTTCTCAAAAATGTACCTTTTTATTATTATTATTTGTTGTGATCGAAACAAAAATACAGTATTGTAATTACAGTACATTCTTCTCACTATGATCAGATAATATAAGTATATATATAGCTGCTGTTAACCGTCTCTTGAGTCACTTCATATTCGAAAAAGGTGTAAAATCTCTACTCCATTTTTCTTTCTGTTTTTTCTCTCTGCAAAAAAAAGAAAATGTTACCTGAAAATGGAGGAATTCCATCTTCCTCATCTCCAATTCCTGATCCTGCTCCTCCAAAGGCCAACAGTCTTGAAACAGAGCTACTATGTGATGAATCATTCAGTGAAATTATCAAGGAGGAAGTAGAAGAAGAAGTTGTTAGCTCTGATTCGTTGAATGAACGTAAGAGATTACGTACTGTTGAAGAAGAAGAAGATGCAACAGAGGCTGTTTCTGATTCGAATAAATCACGTAGAATTCATGAAGAAGAAGAAGAAGAAAAAGGGCAAAATGAGATTGATGAACAGAATGGAAATCAAGATTCAGAACAGAGTGGAAATCAAGAATCTGAAGTAGCTGATGAAAAAGATGGTGGAAATGAAGAAAACAACGAAGGAGCAGAAGAATCAGAACAAAAGGAAGGCAGAGAGGATGGAGAAAATGGAGATAAAGAAGAAGAGGAGAAAGAAACAGAGGGTGGAAATCAAGAAAACAACAATGGAGAAAAAGATCAAAACGAAGAAGACGAAACAGAGGAAGTAGAAAAAGAGGATGAAACAGAGGAATTGCCCCAATTTTCAACAGCTGAAGAAGAAGGCGAAAAGCACGATCTCGAAGAGCACAGAGAGAATGTAGGAGGAGAAGATAATGTCAATCGTGTAAACTCTGAACAAAATGAAGAAGAGGAGAAAGAAACAGAGGAACAGAAACAAAAAGCTGCTGAAAAAGGAAAAAGACCATTATTCGAAGAATCAGAAGAAGATGAAGAAGAGGAACAGAAACAACAAGCTGCCAAGAAATGGCAAAAAACATCATTGATACCCATCACACCAATTTTTTCCAAATTCCTAGAAGGAGAATCATCACACAGAACTAAAGGAGATCAAATTCAAAATTCAACACCAAAGGTTGATACTGAATTAGTCGATATCGAGATAAACACAGACAACAACAAAGGTTATGATTATCATCGGGATTTGGCTGTTTTAAAAGCCATGTATGATTTCAAGCTCATCAATGGGTATTTACCATATCCACACTCAGATGAATTACACAATCACATCATGGATTTGATGCCTGATTTGAATATCCTCGGAAATGATTTGACGGTAAAGATCACAGCATTTGAGGATGATTTCAATACTGTTATAATACTGGATGGAGATAATCCTGAAATGGCACAGCCTGTTGAACGAGAAATTTTCGACCTGTCTATGCAATTATGGGGTAATTCTGACGACAATGTTGGCGATGGGATATAGCTTATGATACTAATATTCAGACTCCTTATAGTAAACTTTACAGCAGCATTATAGACTCATTAGAAACTTGATTTTGTGAGTTTATCTGATAAATGGGCTATTTTTCTTCAACTGTTTCTCTTTTTCATTTCTGTTTGATGTCTTCTCTTTCATTTATAGAATACATTGTTGTGTTTTTTGTATCGATTAAAGGCCTTAGCGTAGAAAGGAATAGGTTCAAGCCATTGGAACTACCTATAAAATGGACCCAGTATTGTCCGCCCTTTCCTCGGATCATGTGTATAGTGAGAGAGCTTAGTGCACCGAACACTCTTCTTTGCTTCGATTGGGATTTAAACCATTATGAATAAAAAAAACATTAGTCTCCCATGATCAATATCAACTTTATTATCGACTAGGCTGTCCCTTGAATGCTAACTCGCGCTATCAGAAATTGCAAAAGATAATAATATGGATAGTTGGTGGCTCGGTATACACCATTATAGACATATTATACATTTGTCGTCTATATTTAGTTTAAGCAGTTGAATGTCTATATCATGTACTTTTCTTGAAAATGTACCGTAATTTTTATTTTATTACTTATTCTGATCTAAATGACATATAGTACAGTATTTAATATGATATAGATAGACAGTAGTAGGAACTACATATGGGATTCCCCTAAAACTGATCTAAAGAGTAACACATTAACGCACTTAAATCTCGCAAGAGGAAAGAATCATCTCGTCGTTATCAGTTCAAAATTCTTCTTTCTTTCTTTCTCAGCTTGAACATTTTCAGAAAGAAATACCATGTCTGAAATGCTACCATCAGAAGAAATGATGAATGAAAAGCAAGAAAATCAAGAATCTGAAATTGATGCAGTTTTATCACCTATCTCCTCTCCTCCACAAGAAGATCATCATCCACCACACTTCAACAACGATCTACAAAATGAAGAATCGACGATCTCTGCAGACGAAACAGAGGACCAGAAAGCGACAGGAAAAGGAAAACTCCAAGAATCTGAACTTAAGTATATGTTTTCGAAAGTTGAAGAAAAAGGAAAGCGTCCCATGTCTGAATCATATGAATTGAAGCCCATTAATAAGCCTACATTTTCCAATCTTGAACAAGGAGGAACGTCCGAAAATGAATCGATGAAAGAAGATGAGTATGATTATGATCTTGATTTAGCAATCTTGAAGTCTATCTATCATTACTTCTTCAATCACGGGGTAATTCCATATCCTTATTCAGAGAATTTTATCGATTACATCGAGGCTTCAATTTCCAACTTGAAATTTCATGGCCAGGAATTGGTGACTAAGATCCTTGCTTTAGAGCACCAATTCTTTTCTATTATGGAAATTACTGCAGGACATTATCCTGATATAATCCACCCTGTTTTTCGTGAAATTTTCTACTTGTCTATGGGTTTATGGGGTTATCCCAGAGATTATTACCCAGTTGACAATGTCGATGTAATCACGAGAAACAAAGAGCGAGAAAATGAAGAATCATTCAATCAGTTCTTGGATGAAGAAAACAGAAAGCAAGAAAAATTGCAGGCAGTGAAAAAAGGAAAACGTCCCATGTCGGAATTATATGAATTTCAGCACATTGTGCCTACATTTTCAAATCCTGGACTAGGAGCTGGAACTTCCGAAAATGTGGAAGAAGACTATGATTATGATCAGGACTTGGCGATTTTGAAGTCCATGTATCAGTACTGCTTCAATCATGGTGGCAAAATTCCATATCCGATATCGAGGGAACTGATTAATTACATCGAAGCTTTAGTCCCCAACTTGAAAGTTCGTGGCCAGGAATTGGAGACTAAGATCGTTATGTTGGAGAACAATTTCTTAGCTGTTATGACAATGGCTGGAGGATTTGACCCTGATAAAATCCACCCTGTTTATCGCAAATTTTTCTACTTGTCTATGGTTTTATGGGGTTAATTTTGGAGACTATAATTAAGTTGATAACTAGGAGCACGATGCAGTTGATAAGAAAGTGAGAACTGGAGCTGCTGATCCTTTAATTTTGATAGAGTTATGTTTACAATTTAATTACGTTTGCTAAACATAGTATATATCAGATGTTCTTTGCTTGCATTTTCAGTTCGACTGCAGTTTTGAGGTAACTTGAACTTTCTGTAATTGTTTCACTTTCCATTTTAGTTTGATATCTTCTCGTTAACTTTATTATAGAATCGGAAATGTTAGTTCTTTTAGGAAGGCGAAAAGATCAGAATAGATAAGTAGTATATTTTTAAAATGACAAACAGATAGTACTAGCTTTCGTATTGATGAAACTCCAAAGCCCTAGAAATGAGGAGCAACACCACGAGTCTAACTGAACCCGATATTTGAAAATCTTCTGAGGCGAATTAACTAAGTATTCTAGGTGAATGTTGTCTAACGTGCTACGTACTTTGTCTTTGGAATAGATGAACTGTTCATCAAATCTGAGAGAACAAAATGTTGAATTGAATCGTACCAATTTCTACCGGAAGTTATTAGAAGTAGTTTGCTTTGAGTTCACTCCTTTAGTTAAATAATTTTTGCACATTCTCAAATGACCATAATTTTTCATGCCATATATAAATAGTCTTTAATCATAAAGATGATTTTGACCTATAATCTATATTTGAGTTCATTATAACTCCTCAATTTATTCATAGTTTTGGAATAAGAAAAAAAAGTTTTTTTTTCTAAGCGAGTACGTTCGCATTAATTAGAAATAACTAAGGAAATGTTTAATGTCAATAACTAAGGAATTAAAATGCAAATGTAGGGGTCTACTTCCCCATTTACGTAAATAAAACATGACTATTTAATTAAATATTGGGAGAAGGCACAAGTACCCCCCTAGATTACCCCTGAACTCATTTTATATGTAATATTGTACACCTTTTGGCTTATGTGGCATATCCCAAAAGTCAAAGCCAACTCATTTTATATATAATATTGTACACCTTTTGGCTTATGTGGCACATCCCAAAAGTCAAAGCCAACTCATTTTATATATAATATTGTACACCTTTTGGCTTATGTGGCACATCCCAAAAGCCAAAGGCCGAAGCCGAGCGACGACGACGGCGCGAGGGGGTCCCTCTTTCCAACCCTTTTAACAACTAATAGAAGTGTTTCTCTATTTAAATACTTCTATTTTTCTTTCCATGAGGGAGAAATGTCTTTTTACTAAAGCATAAGAGAACTTTTCAAGTTTCTAACTTTTCAATTTCCCTCTTTTCATCTTCCCTTCATTTCTCATTAACTCTTGTTATATACCCAACAGAATGTTCTCTAATGTGCTACATACTTTGTCTTGGAATAGATGAACTGAACATCAAATCCGAGAGAATAAAATGTTGAATTGAATCGTATCAATATTTGCACTTTTAAGTTCACTAGAAAAGACTAATGGTAACTCCTTTAATCATCTAATTTTTCATGCATCGCTAAATATAAATGAAGAGTATGCCATATAATCTTTTAACATGCAGACGATTTTGGCCTATAATCTATATTGAGTTCGTTGCAACTCCTCAATTTCTTCATAGTTATGGAATAAAAAAGAAAAGTTTTTTTCCAAGTGAGTAAGTTTACATTAATTAGATATAACTAAGGAAATTTATAATGTCATAACTAACGAATTAAATGCAAATGTTAGGCTTCTACTTCTACCTTTACGTAAATAAAACATGACCATTTAATTAGATTTTAATTTAGTGTAGGGCTAAATTTGTAATTCAACTTTGAAGTTAGGACCATGTAGTATATCTAATATGTGATATCATGGTGATATCACGATGATGATGTATGGCTATGCATGAGGACATTCGTATGTGTTGTAATATGTCATATGAGTCAAATTTTGACTAGCCATAAATCATGACAGATTAGTAAATGTTTTACTTGAAAAGGTCATTTAATGTCTAATTAACCAAAATAGTCTAGAGTAAATATATAGATAGACTTATGGAAAGAAATATGACTTTTATGGCATGAAAATTTAAAGTGAGATTTAATACAATTAATATTTTAGTGATTTTGGTCAAATGAATATGCTATAAATATAGCAAGAGAGAAAGAACCATCTCCTCATTCTCAGACTATTTTCACAAAGAGACACATGTTAAAAATGCTACCTTCAGACCAAAATCAAGAATCTGAAGTTTGGTCACCTATCTCCTCTCCTCCATGTGATCACTTGAACTACGATCTACAAAATGTAGAATCAATCATCTCTGAATCTGCAAAAGATAAAGTTGACCAAAAAGCAACAGAAAAAGAAAAACTCCCAGAATCTGACTTGTATGAAATGAAGTGTGTATGTCCAAAAATTGGAGAGAAGGGGAAGTCTCCCATGCCTGAATATTATGAATTGAAGCCCATCAATAAGCCTAAATTTTCCAATCTTATGCAGGGAGGAACGTCGAAAATTAAGTTGAAAAAAGAAGCTAATTATGATTATTATCAGGATTTAGCTATCTTGAAGGCTATCTATCATTACTTCTTCAATCATGGGGTGATTCCATATCCTAATTATTCAGAGAATTTTATCAATTACATCGAGGCTTCAATTCCCAATTTGAAATTTTGCGGCCTGGCATTGAAGACTAAGATCATTTTGTTAGAAAGGCGTTTCAAAGCTATTTTGAAAATTGCAGGATATGATCCTAATATAATCAACCCTATTCATCGTGAAATTTTCAACTTGTCGATGGGTTTATGGGGTTAGGTTTGGAGACTATTATCAAGTTGGGAAAGAGATTGATGAAACTGATGACAATTTGAGAAACCGAAGGTGTTGATCCATTCATAAATTTTTAGGTCTAAGTCTTCATAGCAGCATTTTGAATTGTTTATGCTTTTGTTTGTATTTTTCATTTCAGCTGAAATTTTATTGTGGGATTAGAGATTGTGAAAGATTATTTTGATTTGATATGAAAATGTTCTCTTTTTCAAAGTTGATTTTGTGAGTGAATCTGCTGTATGGAGTGTTTTGTTAATAACAGCATCATTTAGCAAATTCATTGACATTCAAATACACATCTACAAACTCACTGGCAAAGTCTGATATTAGAAAGAAAGTTATTGGTCAAAAATAGGCTCCGATCCACCTTCTACGTGGTCGATCATCAGTGTCACTAGCATTTGAATTGAAACTAGCAGTCCGACACAATTCTTGACTGGGACTTCCTAAATCCTTTCCCGAATTCTAGCAATCCGATTCGAGTAACTGGGAAACTGGACTTGGTGAATGCATCCGATCCATCACCCATTGTTCCTTGGGGTGCTCGAGCCTTTGCATTGATTTTTCAATACAAAGCATTAGTTAATAAAAGATCAAATATATATAGGTTATTCTTTCGCAGGCACTATTATCAACTTTTTTTCTCTTGCTATTTTACAAATGTGATGGTTGAGTCAATTTATATGCTCCTCAACTAATTCAGTAATCATGGTTTAAGAAGATCAAGTTACTTAACTATAGATGTCTATCAAGTCTTAATACATGAGCTTAAATTATTACTAGTTTTTTCTTGTATCGACTGAAGGGGAGTCTTAGCATAATGGCAAGAGATGTCCTAACAACCTCTATAATGGTCTCTTCATAGGACCATGAGAGTTTAGAGTATCGGACTATAGAATCATTCGAAACAGAATATTTTCCAATCTTGAACAAGGATGAAAGTCCGTATATCATGAGTTGAAATGGAGAGCACTATGCAGTTGAGGAAAGAATATTGTAACAAAAAAGAGTTATTGAGTAAATTTTTTTAATTTCTTGGAGCATCAATGTAAATTTTTAAATTTTCTTTCACTAAATAGAATCTAGTATTACATGGATTATTAATTTCGAAATCGATTTGCTTGTAATTTTTTGTGGGATCAAAGATCATGAAAAGTTATTTTTATATGAAAGAACTGGAATTTGAAGAACGAAAAGCAGCAATGCATAGTTTCTTATTTTCAAAGAATGTCTCCAACATTGGATTTTTTAGCAGAAAATGAAAAAGAAAAATAAAACTACTAACTATGATTTTATGGCAGCCTCGGTAATGAATCTAATGCTTCATAGTTCATAACATCTATAAAGTTTTATTAGCCTTATATTTGGTTTGCCAACTTTTCGTATACTTTTTAAATAATCTCCTTGCAAGACAACTTTCCCGCACCTTAATTAATTTACTGTATATTTGATACTTCCACTTATGCATGTACTCAATAAGCGTATATCCGCCAATGCTTTGACCAATAATGGAAAAATAATTCTTAGCATTTTTAGCCGCTTTGAACATTTGGTCTCACTATGTCCAACTTCGTTGACCACTAATTTACATCTTGACTTCACTATTGTCTCATCATAAAATTACATTTAATAATAATCTAATAGCATTAAAAAATTTAGACATTTAGTACATAAATATTATTAACCTATTTGAAAAAGATAATAACAGTTAAAAAAAAAATTCCAGATGTGAATTTTTTTTAATTTGGTAATATAATTACTTTTATTATTTATCAGCTCCAAAATTTTTGTTATATTTGCTTTATTTCTTTATGAGTTTCAACATTTTCTCAAAAAATCACCATATCACAATGCTACCCGGTAAAGTGTTAGGACCGAAATAAGCAGGTATAACGCGGAAGCTAGCAAAGCAAACCTTGAAAGACCATGAGTAAGAAGACAAACGAGAAATATACAAAGACACAAATATTTAACGTGGTTCGGTCAATCGACCTACGTCCACAAAGGAGATGAGCAATCCACTATATAAACATGAGAGTACGAAATATAGAGAGAAATAACCTTAACCAATTCACTCGGAATACATGGGAGGTTCACACAAGTGATAACGTATCAAGCTTGTGACCCACAAATTCTCCCCCTAACCAAAACTCTCAAAGCCCTTAAGACTACATTGTGAATGCTGATTAAGTTAGAAGGAACAAACCTCTATTTATAGAGTCCTAAACCTTTTCCTACAAGAAAAGGATTAGCCAATCCAAAACCTTTTCCTAAAAGGAAAACCTATTTATGGTAAGAAATTCAGGGCAAATAAAACCCAACAAATCTCCCCCTTGGCTTGAATTTCTGACAAAATAAATTTGTCCACCTTCTTCACATAATCTTCAACAGCTTGCTTCTCCTCTCCATAATCTCCTCCATCAAATCTATGTATCAACACAGAGAACTTCTTTGAAACAATTTCTCCAACAAAAATCTTCATTACTGTCAAAAAGGTTGCGGCTAGAACTACGCCCGCCAAGATGAACACCCATCTTTCTAACCTGGTTCAATCATCGATTATCGAACCACTGAACTTGACTTCATCATTGAATCTGGCTCTGATACCACTTGTTAAGACCGAAATAAGCAAGTGTAACGCGAAAGCTAGCAAAGCAAACCTCGAAAGACCATGAGTAAGAAGACAAACGAGAAATATACAAAGACACAAAGATTTAACGTGGTTCGGTCAATCGACCTACGTGCACAAAGGAGATGAGCAATCCACTATAAATATGAGAGTACAAAATATAGAGAGAAACAACCTCAACCAATTCACTCGAAATACAAGGAGGTACACAAAATTCTCCTCCATAACCGCGACTCTCAAAACCCTAGGACTACATTGTGAATGCTGATTAAGTTAGAAGGAACAAGCTTATATTTATAGAGTCCTAAAACCTTTCCTACAAGAAAAGGACTAGTCAAAATATTAAAACCTTTTCCTAAAATGAAAACTTATTTATGGTAAGAAATCAGGGCAAATAAACCCCAACATAAAGAACTCAATGGAGAGAATAGTGAAGGAAAGAAAGAAAATTCAGAATCTGATGGACAAACAATCTTGGTTTCCTTTTATCTCATTATTGAAATTCACTTAAGGCTTCCAGTGAAATCTCTCTTGCGGTGCAGGTCTATTTCGAAAACTTGGCTTGCTTTGATCTGTAGCCCTAAGCTTATCAAGTCTCATATGATTTTATCAGCTAATAAAAATGACTACACCAATCATAGGCTTATATTGAGGACTGGCCATCCCGGAAATCTTAAGGATTGTTCACTTAAGTCTTTACTTTATGAGTCTATTACTGAGGAATCCGATATGGATTATCTCCATGAAAAACTCTAGTAGATATTCTTTGGTCAGGGTTCTGTAAATGGATTGATTTGTCTTTTAAATGATTCAAACGAATTATTTCTCTAGAACCCAACAATAAGAAAGTTTAGGAAATTACATGATTTTAAAACTAAAGTGGGCGATGTTGTCCATTTCTTATATGGTTTTAGATACAATGAAATCCATGATGATTATAAGGTAGTACGTATTTGTATTAATATTGGTCGTCAGAGTGATTTTCAAGAGGTTAATATCTATAGTCTAAAGAATGATTCTTGGTGGAGAACTGGTTATCCTCATAATGAGATGCGATTAATTAGTTTAGGTAAATTTGTGAATGGGAAGCTTCACTGAGCTACTAGTGCTGGTTTTGGTTATCAAAGGGGTTGGGGCATCACATCTTTTGATTTGGCTGATGAGAAATGGAGAAAGGTGGAACAACCCTTTTATGGAGAAAGGGATGTTATTCTCATGACGAGAGCACTAAGAAGTAATTTTTCTACGTTTTGTAATAATTCGATCACTCAAGTAGATGTGTGGTATATAAAGGAGTATGGGAATAAAGAATCTTGGATAAAAGTATTTACCATCCCTTATAATCCAGATCCTATGGATTATTTTCTTTCTCAAACCTTTTGTTTGTCAAAAGGTGGTGAATTTTTGGTTATGTTTGAATGAACTTTCATGATATACAATCCAGAGGATAACTCGATCAGAATTCTCAAGTCTCCTAAATTTAGTAAAGCTCTTACGGTGGAAATCTACATTGAAAGACTTACGGTGGTAAGATTGATATTAGCAAGCTACTATTGTTAGTAGATTTCTTTCTTTTATGTGACAGAGAACATGAGTTCCATATTTTTCTCAAGTGAAAAAGACTTATATTACTTAGTGGGCTAAAATCATTATTCAGAACTTGATTCTAAAAGAATCTGATATAAAGGATATTACAAGCTAGGACAGAAGGATCTGTATATTAAATACAAATCATTATTAAGGACTAACACCGTATTCCTACAATAAAAGAGACATTTAGTGGCTATAATTTTTTTCGCCACAAAAATATTTTGCCTTTAGTGGTATTTATAGAGTGTTTGTTATAAGTACTCAAATTTTATATTGACGTTAAATATAATACCGACAATTATATGATTGCTGCTAAATAATTGGAGCAAACATGTTGTTATTATTGTAGCGTTAGATGCTTTTAATTATAGTCCACTTATATCCGATAATAACTGTACAAAATCTGACCCGTGCGCTACAACTCCACAAACAAAAAACATAATAATATTATTTAGTCAGAAAATTTTAAATTATTTTTATTTTCTTAAATAAAATGGGTGAGATAGTTTTTTAAAGCCACATAATATCTTATTTGTATTAAAAAAAAAAAAAATTTATTTTTTTTATCCGGGCCATTAAATAAAGGGGTAAATATGCACCACTTGTTAAACAGTGAGGTATATATGCACCATTTGTAAAACTACAAAAATATTTTCATATCACTTTTTCAACGAGGAGTATGTCCACTTTAATTCGTGAAATTGAGGAATATATTTGTCTCTTTTCTCATTGTTATTTTTTTCATTGTCATATAATATGTTGAAAATATAGAGGAGGTCGCAATTTATGTTTATTATGAATTTTTTTTACCAAGAGTGGTAACTGATAAGAATGAATTTACTCCATTATTGACCATTTCTCCTTACAAGACTAATTTTTTTCATTTTGAAAAAAGAGTCACTCAGCATTTATAGCTTTTGTTATGATTTGAAAGTTTGTTCGTATAATGGTTTATCCAACTTCATTGATTACATATTTAATTACTTCACCGTAATCCAATCATAAATAGTATTACGAGAGATAATCTAAAATTAAATTTAGTACACTATTTTATTTAGTTTCAAAATCTTGGCATGCATTGATTAGTAGTCCTAGATTTATCAAGTATCATCTAAATTTATCAACTAATTATAAAAAATACTTCACCAACCATAATGTTATTTTGAGTATAGCCCAACCAAAATTCAATCTTGAGGATTGTTTTGTTATGGAGGAAACTGACTTGGATTATCACATGAAAAACTCAGGTATATCTTTCGTGATTGAGGGTTTTATCAATGGATTGATTTGTCTTGTAAATAAGGCAAATGAAATATTTTTATGGAATCCAACAATAAAAAAGTATAAGAAATTGCCTAATTTTAGAACTCAATTGAAGAATGAGGGTTATTGCATATATGGCTTTGGATATGATGAGATCCATGATGATTACAAGGTAATGTGAATTTTTTCTATTGTTGGATGTCCACCTCATTTTCAAGAGGTAAATATATATAGTCTAAAGAATGATTCTTGGCAAATAATACATTGTTCACTAAATGTGATACGATTAATGGGCTCGGGTAAATTTGTGAATGGAAAATTTTATTGGGCTGCTAGTGTTAATATCATAAGCGGTTGGAGCATAACCTCTTTCAATTTAATTAATGAGAAATGGAGAAAGGTGGAACGACCTTACAATGGAGAAGAGAGTGAAGGTCTTGTGTTGGGGGTGTTGGGAAGTAATCTTTCTGCGATTTGTAATAATTCGACTACTCACGTAGATGTGTGGGTTATGGAGGAGTACGAGGACAAAGAATCTTGGATAAAGATGTTTACCATCAATTATGCTCTAAATCCTGTGGATTATTTGTTTTCTCACTCTTTTTATTTGTCAAAAAGAGGTGACTTTTTGACAGACTAGCGAATTTGATGATTATGTGATGATATACGATCCAAAGGACAACTCAATCAGATATTCACAGACTAGCGAATTTGATTATGATCTTTTGACAGAATTCTTTCAAAGTCTAGTATGCCCGCTTTCACAAAACGAATCGAGGACACTACAAGAATGAAGGGAGCAGACGTGTGATAATTGCAACTATATAAGCGATGATTTGTTCAAAGTTTCATTTTATGCATTTTACAAAGGGCATGTTTTAGGGAGAACTATAACCCATATCGATCCTCATGGATACCTAATTTATTTATTTTTCTTTTTAAGTATTTTCATGAAATAATATTTTTTTTTTCCATTATTGTTAATAGCTTATTAATTTCTTTGGCAATATCCTTTCATTAATTTAGCTATTTGGCCAATTAAGGATTGTATCTTTTTTCACTTTACCAGTAACTTTGATAGTAGCAAGAATGGATTGAATAGATGAATGCAATGGAGAAAATATTTATTTGCTACTCTTAATTAAACAAATATATAGGCACATAATATTTGCGCAAAATACTTTAGAAAAGAGTAATAGTTTTTTACCTTTCAAGATATAGGAATAAAATTTATGTATATTCAGACTTTTTCAGACTCCACTTGTGAAATTACATTAAATATGTCGTTATTTTTGTACTTGCAAAAAGAGTAGATATGCTCCATATTGTTTTTCCTTTTGGCTAATAATACACAAGTTGAGTAGCAGATCATAAACACAACTAGATATCAAAACATACATTTGGCTAAAGAAAAAAAAATCAAGAGCAACAATAAAAGTTTTTATATATAGTACAGATTCTTCATTGACTAAATCTTTCATTCATAAAGATTTTTATGAATACTAGAAGATTAATAAAAGCAAACAGTTTGGCATTACACCACCATTCGGAATCGTCACATCTCCAAGCAATTTGTTCAATTCACCATTAGTCCTAATAGCCAATTGAATGTGCCTTGGAATGATCCTCGTCTTTTTGTTATCCCTCATCGCGTTTTCAGTCAATTCAAGTACCTACAAATAATCACATATATGTTAAATTTAGTAATCACAAACCCTAGAAACTTGACATATATATCAAAAAAAAAAGTTTTGCTTTTTGATAGATAGAAATGAAGCAGAAGAATTGAATTGTTTTGTGTGTTTATGAGTTTCTAAAGCAAATTGACTTGGTATTTATAGCCCACAGGAGTTATAATCCAGCCAATGAAAAGACAATCAAGAGGATTGAACTTGTACACCGTTGAATGGAAGAGCAAATCAATAGTGGATAAAGATAATGGCAACACATTTAATCAATTTTAAGGATTATGATGAGTTTGTTGCCAAAAACAAAAGGAATGTGATGTGTTTGTTTCCAAAATAAAAAAGGATTATCATGTGTTAGTAGCCAAAAAAAAAAAGGAAGAGGATTATGATGAGTTTTGAATTTAGATTTTTTTGCGGGTAATTTTATCCTTGATATTAGGCTTTAATATCCCTTTGAACATACTAAGAAGTTTTACGATACAATAAAATAAGATGACATGTTTTAAATGACCAACTTATTATCAGCTCGACAAGCCTAAAAAAAGACAGTAGTAGTCTTACGCCCTCTAATTTGATGGCCTCATTTTTTAACCAATAATAGGCATTTTTTAAGATTCCCAGCCATCTAAAGCACCTGCAAACAATCACACATATATGAAACTCAGTTTCACAATGCAAATATCAATTATATGGAACAATTTAATTTTTCAAAAAAATAATAAATATTTCATTTTTTAATGTTTGATCATTTGAAATTCCCAAGCAAAAATCTGGAAAATTAATGTCACTGTGCTATAGAATGTTGTATCTTTTCTCTTTAGGTGCAATAAATGATCTTATTTTATTTAAAAAATTATCTATTTGTGTTGCATTCTCAAAAAAAAAAAAAAAAAAAAAAAAAAAAAAGGGG
>JAJOOH010011799.1:0-49897 GCA_029582605.1 Solanum gracilifrons | reverse complement strand
CCCGGTACTAATTATTAATCCCGGGATAAGTTATCCCGAACTTGCCAACCAAACAACAAATATAGCGGTACTATAATTTAATCCCGGGACTATTTGGTATTATCCCTCACACCAAATTCGAATCTCCTTAGCAGTTAGCAGAATAACGACCGTTTCCAAATGGCCACAGCACCTTAAGGATGTGTTTGGTCTGGAGAAAAAAATATTTTCCAATTTTTTTTTCCGATCCTTCTTAAAATTGATATTTCTATTGAAAGAAGTAGGAAGTAATAACTACGTCACACTTACTATGATGATATAGGGTCGGTGACACTCAAAGACATAGATAATCTCATGGATTTTAGCCATAAATATCGTCTAGTTTTTCGATTTCGATTAAAAGGGATAGAATGAACCTCCTTCTGGTACCTTAGCTTCCCCACGAAATATGTCTCACCTAAAATAAAATTTAGATGCTGAAAATGATTTTGACAACTCATTTTCATTTAAGATAATAATATTATAATGAGATTTGCCAGAACCAAATAGAAAATAATTTAATAACAACAAAAACATGAAGGAGAGACAGTTGGTCTTTTGTTCCCATTGTGGAAAAAGTTTTATAAATTTAGTGTTAAATATCACTATTTTTTATTTTATTTTTGCAATTTTGCCTAGACATTATCACAATTATTTTTACATTGTAAGAATTTTGAGATTTTAGAATTGCAAACATTAGAATAAACAATTCATATTGTATTATGCACTTTATAGAATGGACAAGGCAACTTACAACCTAAAAGTGGGAGGGTATGAATTTATTTGGAAAATATTTTCGAGGCTCAAATGTAGACATGTCAACCATCTTTGTTTTAAATAAAATATTTAAAAAGAGAAGAGTAGTCCTTTTTGCTTGTGAGAGAGAGGGAGTGATATTTGAGTTTTAGGTAAGGAGAAGTATCCATTGCTATATTCTTTCAGTTGTTTAGTTAGGAACGAGTTATCTTGAAATTAATAATTTCAAAATAAATTATTTTATTATGTATATGAAATAACTTATTCCATCACTATAATACAAATGGTAGGATAAATAATTTCAGGATTGCATAGTACCTCCAATCAAACGCAGGATAAAATAGTCTTATATTTCTATCTCTGGAATTATTATACCTTATACCTCACATCAAATGACTCCTTAGTGCTACTTTAAGTTTGTGCCTCTTGACATGATAATGACGCTACACTAAAACTGATTTTTTAGCTGCAATTAATTAAAAGTACTAGTTTAATTGTTGTTAAATATATTCTTTTAGAGGTAATTACTAGTGACAATTGCATATTAACACTCTTTATAAATGTCATTAAAATCTATTACGACACTAGACTAACTACAATTAACTAACGTCGATAAAAAATTTAACACTTTTTATTAATATGCATATTTATTACCGTTAAAAAATTATATATTATATTTTGAGTAGAAATATTGATCCTCCCTTAAGAAGATATTGTAAGGATAATGCTCTATCTGATGTCTTGCATTAAGAACACAACATTTGTTTAGCATTTTGGTTTATGCATAAAATTCAACATTAACAATACAACATTTAGTTAGCATGAAAGAAAGTTCTAAATATATTTCAACTTTGATCGATATTATTGTTACAATTCCAAATTTTGGGCAGCATTTATCATCCCTTCCATTATTTAATAGTGTATTTTAAAGATGGAGCCCATGTGAATATCATAAATATTACATCATTATAAATAATAACTTGTACAGTACACTTATATATCTTTATAATGCAGGAATAATAGATTCTGCCCAAAGTTTGAGATTGTTACAGCAATTTCGATCAAAATTCAGACTTTTTTCCCTTAGTTGGCAATTGGTAGTTCTTACAATTTTTTATTTTTTATTTTAAAAAAAATTGGGGTTGTTGCCTAATATTCGACTAAGGGTAAATTTCACATATAATCGCATAATTATCACTTGTTTTTATAAAAGTCACTTAACTTAACATCACTAAATTTTGAAATACTATAACTAAAGAATCACAAAATCGGAAAATGCTAAACTTTTCGATGCTAACTTTAAAAAAAAAAAAAATCTAATAAAGAAAAATTCAATTGAAAAACTTGACTTGATCCGATCCAAAAGCCAAATCCATAGGAAAAAAAGTAAAATATTAAAAGAATAGTTCTTATCTTCTGATTATTATTTTATATATATATATATATGCTAACACAATTCCTATGTTCAACATCTTTCACAACTCCAATTAGTTCCTTCAAAAAAAATTTACTTAACGTTATCTTTTTGTAATATTTTACTTATTCATATGAACTTGAATTTTGGATTGCATTATAGATTTTTAAAAATGTTTTAAACTAAAATTTTAATTTTCTAAGATATTTTAAAAAAAGAGTTAACATAAAAAATTTAGCATATTTATCTTCCATAATATTTATTATGATTATATACAAACGCTAATAACATCACATTTCTCTCTCTGTCTTCACCATACACACACTTCCAAATTCCACCTCCATAACCCCACAAAACATCTATCTTATTATTCTTTTTTCCAATCCCCAAAATCCTTTCTTTAATTCCTACATCATGTAATCTTGATCTTGATTTTGATTCTTCATATTCATCAAGATTCAAACTTTACCCTTTTATGCACATAACCTGTTTGATTTAATGTAACATTTCTCTTTTCATAATTCATAAAGATTTACTTATAAATCAAGAATCAAGAAAAAAGGGTTTTTTTTTAGATTCAAGAATGTCACAGATGCAACCATTAAAGAAGCCACCAGGCTTCAAAGATCCTACAATTCCAATCCAAATGCCACCAAGAAAAGTTAATCTTCCACCTTCATTCAATGCACAAAAGAAGAAAAACAGAAGTTGTTGTTGCAGATGTTTTTGTTGTTGCTTTTTAATTATACTAATCTTGTTACTCTTATTAGTATCTGCTTGTGGTTTGTTTTACCTTTGGTTTGATCCAAAACTCCCTGTTTTCCATTTAAGATCTCTTGAGTTTACTAAATTTAATGTTAGTGAAAGCCAGGATGGGCAAAGATTGAATGCACAATCAGCACTTGGGCTGGAGTTAAAAAATCCAAATGGGGAGCTGAAGATTGTGTATGGTGATACTAGAGTGGATTTGAAAGGCGAAAACGACGTAAACATGGGTGCAGGTGAAGTTGTTGGTTTTGTGCTGGAGAATAGGAAGGTTAAAGTTGTTAAATTCGTTATGAAATCGAATGAGTTGTTGTATGATGACAGTATTGGGAAATTGATTATGAATGGATTCAAGAACAAGAATTTGAGAGTTTCTGCTGATGTGAGTACTGATATTGGTGTTGGATATAAAGGATGGAAGAGTTGGAAAATTAGAGTTAAGGTTTCTTGTGGATCTTTGAGGTTAAAGCAGATTGAAAATGGTGCTACACCAAAATGTGGCATCACCTTGTTTAACTGGTAAGCTAGTACAACTGTGAATAAATTTGAAAGCATAATACATAGACAGACACTTTAACTTGGCCTTCACCGGCAGCTGAACATCCCAGCTTTCATTGTGATCATCTTGACACAGGTGTGTCTCGCGAACATCTTAACTTTGAAAATGCACACTTTGAGAATGTGTCTAGATGTGCATTTTAAAAGTTAGGCTGTTTACGGGGTTAAAATTAAGTTAAAGTGTCTAGATGTGTATTTTTTAAAGTCCGGACTGTTTAGTTGCGAGTTGAGGTAAAGTTAAGATGTCTATATATGTATTGTGCCAAATTAGAAAGCTTTGGTATAACCTTTGTTGCTTAGACTGTATCGGATCCTCCAAAGATGCATAAATTTTAAAGGACCTGACAAACACTTTTTAAGAGTCCGAGCAACATAGATTATAGCTGAAGTGACCTTTGATTTATCATTTGGGTGATATATAATGATAGTACAAAGATGCAGATAATGAAGCATGACCTTTTTGCATTTGAATTTCTGCTACATATGAAGTCAACAATTATGTTCTCCCTTTTTATTTCCTTACTGTATTACAAGTATTATGATTTGTTGAAGTACCTTAATTTCTCGGTTATTTGTTCCACTATAATAAGCAGTTACATGTAGTTATCTTTTAGGTGACCTGACATGGTCAATGTACATGAATAATACTATTAAAGAATACATTGAATTGGTGATTGAACCATGCACATGGGGAGTAGCTATTACTTATAAGTTCTAGGTGAAACAGACAAAAAAAAAAGTTTAAGAAAGATGCCATCTTAGCTTGACACTTTAATGGAAAAAAAAAACAAACTAGTCATGATTGATAAATCTAACTTCTTTGGTGTACTATGAGAAGTACAAAGTATATGAATTAATCTTGCTAGAAACTATACATGAAGCATTCTAATTCTTGAATTGCACTTATATTTGTGTGTTTGATTTGCAGGTTTGATTTAAACTGATTGATTTAAGGAACGAAAGACATCGCTATCGGCTTAGGATGAGAAGAATGAAATGCTATTGTGCCTAAATCAAAGTTCATAATGTTATACTCACCATTTAGATATAAAGTTTTATCCAAGTTAGTTTGAGAAGTTCCATCTTATAGTTGGTGTTTTTTATAGTAAGGTAGTAGTAGGTGGAGTTGCAAGTACACCTTAGAATAATTTCAACTTGTAACCAAACTATAAGAGGATGAAAAAATAGTACTATAAGAGGTACATTTTACTTGTAAAGGCACTGGCTATTTCTGTCATGTGGGACATTTTACAAAGTTCTTGAAAATGTGAAAATACACATTCACCTCATTGATTATTTTGTTTATTTGCTCACTTGATTATGCATTTCAGGAAATCAGATTGGTTTATTGAAATATCCTAGTGACGAAATACGAGAGAGATGTTGAATACATAACAAAACAATCTTCATTTTTAGTGCTGTATTTTAAAGTCATGCAAATCTAGACCTAAAACGATTATATAAAGGTATGAAAATCACTCCTTGTGCAATGCAAGATATATATACAATTGACAAGCCTAACATATAGAACATATACATATACAAATTACAACAAATAGAAATTTGTATTTATATAAAGATTCCACATATATTTATGTTACATATACAAGTGACAAGCCTAACACGGAGAGCATATACATATACATATATAAATTCAATTTTAATAGACAGATGAATTAGCGTCTGATTTATATAAATTGCCGCAATTTATACAGTTTGGCTACATTCTTAATTCAATCGGATAAATTATCAATTTATTTGGCTATTCGTTAATTACAATTCTAGCCATTTGGTTTTACACCAAACCTTTTCTTTAAGACCAAAAATCAGCCCAACTCCTCTCACACAAAAGACCCGTTCCGATCATCAGCCCACAATACTAATATTCCCAGCTCAATTATTTTCTGCCAAACAGCACCCAATGCTCGTCTTCTTCATACGCATCAGGCCTTCAAAACCAGAAAAAGCTGCAACTCCGACCCGTCAACATCGGCAGCGATTCCAAACGGCGGAGCAGCTGGCGCTCAGAGCTTTTCCGCGTCTTCCTCCTCTTTTCTGCCTCAGTTGTACAGACCCATCACTCTCACGTCTCCTTTTTCCCTCTTTTTGCGGAGTTTCAGAGCAACAACAACTCCCCATTCCTTTCTACTGTTGCCTCGAAAAGAAACAAGGAGATTCAAAAAATGCCCCAATTTCCCCCATAAATAGTTCCCTATGCTCAAGGGATGAGGACAAGGTTTTGAGGTTGATTCTTTGGGCAATAGTCATTTTACACTTAAAATTTTTTAAACGATTTTCTAATTCTAAGTCCCAAGAAAGGCTTTGATTGAGGTTGGTTCAAATTTGCCTGTCTGTTGCTCGAGTCTAAATCGGTGTAAGAAGTCGTTGGCTCATTTTGTTCTCAGTTTGCTGCCTCAAAAAAAAGGTAACTTGGTCTCCTCTTGTATTCTGTTTTCAATATGGTGTGTTGTATGCTGTGAGTTCTGTTTTCGATGCATTCAGCTCCTCATTTTAGTGTTTTCTTAGCTTCGCTTCCCACGGATCATTGGATAGTGAGTAGAAACCAGAATATTAATGGAGTTTTTCTTTGGTATTTTATGGTGGTGGTTTGATCCATTGATTCATTGTCAAGTAATTTAATCTGCTCTGCTCTGAATGATTTAGCGCTTTGGTTAAGATCATAAATACATTAGTCGTGTTGCGAGGTAAAGGTAGTGGTTGTCCCCATCGTGTGCCTTCATCTCTTTTTATGGTTACCAGTTCTTGTTAATACCATTTTTAATTTGTTTTGACTAATTTTATTTTTACTTCAAACTTTGAAATATTTTAATTAACTTAGTCGAATTCGTCAAAAAATAGAATTTTTTTTGTGTTGTTTTGTTTTTAATAAATTCCACTTTATCAACTTGTGTGTCCATTATTTACTTATTCAAATGTTTTATAGTCCTAACTTTCATTTGTTTTGAATTAGTTTAAAATCATTTATTGATTTATAGATTAAATTGGTTTAAATTATTATTTTTAAAAATGATTTAAATTGCAATTTCATTTAAATATTTCCTTCTAGGTCCCTTTTTCTTAAAAAGTGAAAAAAATGTTCTTTATTTAATTATTTTCTCAAAGTTAATTTGTAGATTATTTTTGTGTTAAATTATTTTCCTAAAAAATAGTCAAAAAATATTTTAATCAAGTCGTTGGATAACTGCGTGTTAATGGACAATTCAAATGCTTTAAAAATTGTCTTGAAGTATAAATGAGAACCTCTTATTTATTTTCTCTGAATTTATAAAAATTTAATCTGTTAGAGTCTTTTTAAATTAAATTTTCAAAAAATTAAATGACAATTCTTTTAAGTAATTTCAAATTATTTTATATTTTAAACATTCAAAACGTGATTTTTTTAAAGATATTAAAATTATCACGTAACACATACTTCCACAAAGATAAGAAAAGTATTAATTTCTTAACATAATCCTAACCATATTATCCTTATATATATATGTCAACAAGAAAAGGACCAAAACTGCCATATTTAATTGTACAACATGTTGTTTGAATTGTACTGTAAAATTTGTCCTTTTTTAACACAAGCATTTTTTCAATAAAATTGTACTAATTGAGTTGTACTATGAATGTGTATCTATTTAATTGGCATTTTACTTTTTGTGGAACTATTTGCTTAGCATGTCTGTTAACATTTATTTTTTCTCTCTCCAGCTTTCTGTCCCTTCTCCTTTCCACTTTGCTTTTTCCTCTCACTTTCTATTCACTTTCTCATCATCTTTTTCAAGGAGCTGATGAATCTACTGGCGCTGTAAGTTTTTTTATTTTGGCCCTTTTGGTTGATTTTATGTTCAATTGTTTTTAAATTTGATGTTTTGTGGATATATTGTATGGATATAATTTCATGTTGGTCCTTTTCTTCTTCAGCTCCTATGTAGATGAGTATAGACCCTCACACCCCTAAGAAAAGGGGGTTTAACATATCATAACAAAAAGTAAAAAATAGTTATCAAAAAGATGTTCAATCGGAATGACAAAATCTGCAATGCTCAATGCCAAAATTAAGATTAAAACCTTAAAATCTCATCTCATTATTTAAGCTCAAGACCATCTCCAAGAATATTCAGTATTGTAGAAGTATGTAAAAATCTCTAAAATCTGTGTGAGACCCTATTTTCTCTCTTCAAAAATTAATTGATATGTTTCCAAAAACTTCTCAAAATTTTAATACGCAGTCCCATCAGCGAAGTTAGTCAAGATCGCCAAACGATCCACTGATGAGAACGCTTTCTCGTCATTTGGACTTGACAGAAGCATACATTTGTTCTGTTCATTTAGGTGAGCTGGCTCGAGCTCGCCATTCTATTCGGCGCATTGCCGAAGTGCCTTTTGTTTGCCGAGTTGGCTTAGTTCATGAGCCAACTCGATGGACCTTTTGGTGAGCTAAAAGTTCATTCAGTGAGTCGTCGAGTGACTTTTGTGAGCTCCAACCTTCCTTTTCTTTAGCTTTTCCAACTTTTTCGTTTCTTTTCACAATGTAATTTCCTTTCCTTGTTCTTATGCCTTTATGGCTGCACATACATAATTTAACATCCGTTATGAACACAAAACAGACATTGAGGACACTAATTCATTAAATATCAAGCCCTACTTGAGTCAAAATTCTCGACTCATAGACACCCCCCAACTTAAACTTTTTCTTGCCCTTATGTAAAACACAAAATCAATCAGGTTAACATGGATGTCTACAAGTACTCCTTGAGATTCAACATAAAAGTGCACACGAGGTTCAATTCAAACATGCAATGTTCAATTGTGTATTCAAAGTTTCAAACTAGGACTCACAATCATCAATTAGAGTTCATGCTTACAAATGCTCACTTAAAATATAAATTAATGCTCAACAAAAGTATTTGAATGTCCTCACATCAAGAATGGTTTAATGCTCTCACAAAGCCAATCAAAGACTAAAATTAATCAGTCGAAATCAACTCTCACACTCTCAATGAGAAAAACATGCATGCTTTTACCCATGGCTTTCTCGTATTTTCCAACCAATATATCATTTGGCTTATGCAAGATCAAAAAGGTCTTTTAAGGCTTGTATTAAGGTTGAGGATAAATGTATGATCATTTCCGCTTAGAAACTCTACCTTTATGAAGCATGGAAAGATTGCTTTTCCTTTTATTTTATTCTTTTCATATTCACAACTCTTTCTTGACCTATTCATAGCATACAAAAATTTTGGTATAGCACATCGGATACGCTTTTATTTCCACAACAATGCACAACTGATACACATTTATCATTTCTTTTCTTTCTTCTCTTTTCTTTCATTTTTTTTTTATATATTTGTAGGGGTTCCATATTTTTCATTACAAGTTTTCAAGGACGAATTTCATGAACTTCTTGCTCAGTTTCTTTCCTCATTCTTGCCACACACCCAACTTAGACTTTTGGTCTAAATTGACTATTCAAACAAATGATTTACGAAGGTTATAGGTGGGAAAGATATATCAATTTCAACAACCGATCTAAACATTTGTGTTCATGTTTAATCCAAAGAAAAGGTTAGACTCAAATGATGCGCTATGTTCACACACTCACAAAGTGGTCACACAAAGGTATATCAATTAGGTTCACTCTAAAAAATTCATGCCTAAGATCATTTCCTTCATTTACCAATGCTAGTCAATTGGACCAACGGTGCAAGTTTTAGGTGTTGCACCCTATTTTGAATTAGTCGAAACAATTCACAACATAATATGACTCTAGGTAGTTCTATGAAGACTCTTCAGGACCGTGCTCGGGTGACATGTATATTACCCATCCATTTCTTGGATCATAGATGTGAGAACCCGTTTCAGAAATCTCCATGTGGTCTTCCCCCACCTCTTTTTCTGGGTCCTTTTCGAGATCCTCTTCTGGATCCTTTTCGGGATCCTCTTCTGAGTCTTCTTCAGGGTTCTCTTGCGGATCCTTTTTTGGGTCTTCTTCAGGGTCCTTTTTCGGGTCTTCTTCCTCAACCACCTAGATTAAATAATCGATGGATCTAGGAATTATCTGATTGTACATACGTGTAGTGAATCTCATGCGAGGAAACACCGATTCTCTAACCCATAACCCTACAAATTCATTAGTTATCTACAAACCCCCTGATCCCTCGTACACTTGGTTGAGCCATATGACTTACACTAGTCCGCCAAACATAATATTCTGGCATACACCAGCTTTCCTCTCCCATGTTTAAATCAACCATGTATTCCCATATGGTTTGAAAATTTTCTTATCCGCTCTAGTGAGACTGAAGTGAAGGCATCATCATGTAATCCCATGATTGACCACATCGAAATGTCTTGGACAACTCCAAATTGCCGCATAACTCAAAGAGATGCATATGATTGAATGCCCCCTAACCGAATCAACTCGGTAAAGAACAAATATGGAGTTTTTGCAAATGCAAATTCTTTTATCCAAGAAAACTTCCATTGGATGACATCTCCTGTAAGGTTGTTCAAAAATGTGTGCCATTCCTCCTTTCCTATCGACGCGCCCTCCTAATATCGGAGGCGATCTTCGTGACTTTTGATCCTGTTACGTGCGTCTATGGAGTAATCCATCTGTGGATCATGACAATAAAAATGTTCACTCGCCTAGATATGTAACAATATATTATATCCTCCGAAGAAGTTGTGCCTCCTCGTGTAAGTTTACATTGAACGAAGTACCTCGGCAAGGATCATATGCACTAAAAAATATTTTTGCGGATTGTTAAAGATGCTCATAACCATTGACAATATTTTGATGTCGACAGAATGAGACCTTATCGGGAATACCATGATTCCCAAAAAAGCCATAATGAATATTCTTGGCCTCAAATTTACCTATGCTCCACGTGTACATGCAAATTCATGCTGATATTCATCATAACCTTCAAGACGCCCAAAACTTTGAAAGAGATAGTCTAACTTGACCTTTTCGCCGTCCACATATCTCAACGACGAAAATATATGCAGCTTCAGGAGACTTAGAAAATCACCTGGACATATGACTGATGGGATTATCGGCAACCTTCCTCTAATTGGTAGTTCGGTTAAACTACTGAACTCCTCCAATGCGGGAGTGATCTCAAAATTCGAGAATTCGAAAGTTACTGTGCTTGGGTTTTAAAACCCTATTAGCCGGGTAATGAAAACTTTGTCGCCTTGTGTCCATAGAACTGATAATAGTGCTCCCCAAGAGCCCTCAAATCTAAGCCCCGTGTATTCTGTGGATGTTTCGCCACCAATTCTGTAGAATGTGTGGCGTTGAAATAACCATTTTGATATTCAGCAAGTTTTGGTTGATGTTCATCTGAAAGAAAGGTAAAGGGTGACATAAGTTTATTTGCTCCAAATCCGTTAGCTGTTTTAGTTTTGATCATTCAAATCAATTTCATATAAATGTATGTCGTCGAGTTTTAAAGAAGAAACTCATTAACATGTGGATAGTTTCTTAAATGCAACGATATTGTCTTCCCTAAGGCTATGCAACATAATCTATTTCTAGAGTAATTTTTTTTTCTAGATGATATTTTCCTACATAATTGGTGGCGAAACATCCACAGAATACACGGGGCTTAGATTTGAGGGCTCTTGGGGAGCACTATTGTCACTTCTAGGGACACAAAGCGACAAAGTCTTCATTACTCTGCTAATAGGGTTCTGGGACCCAAGCACAGTAGCTTTCAAATTCTCGGATTTTGAGATCACTCCCACATTGGAGGAGTTTAGTAGTTTAACCGAACTACCAATTAGAGGAAGGTTGCCGATAATCCCATTAGCCATATGTCTAGGTGATTTTCTAAGCCTCATGAAGCTGCATATATTTTCGTCGTTGAGATATGTGGACGGCGGAAAGGTCAAGTTAGACTATCTCTTTCAAAGTTTTGGGCGTTTTGAAGGTTATGATGAATATCAGCATGAATTTGCATGTACACGTGGAGCATAGGTACATTTGAAGCCAAGAATATTCATTATGGCTTTTTTGGGAATCATGGTATTCTCGATAAGGTCTCATTCTGTCGACATCAAATATTGTCAATGGTTATGAGCATTTTTAACAATCCGCAAAAATATTTTTTAGTGCATATGATCCTTGCCGAGGTACTTCGTTCAATGTAAACTTACACGAGGAGGCACAACTTCTTCGGAGGATATAATATATTGTTACATATCTGGGCGAGCGAACATTTTTATTGTCATGATCCACAGATGGATTACTCCATAGACGCACGTAACAGGATCAAAAGTCACGAAGATCGCCTCCGATATTAGGCGGGCGCGCCGATAGGAAAGGAGGAATGACACACATTTTTGAACAACCTTACAGGAGATGTCATCCAATGAAAGTTTTCTTGGATAAAAGGATTTGCATTTGCAAAAACTCCATATTTGTTCTTTACCGAGTTGATTGAGTTAAGAGGCATTCGACCATATGCACCTTTTCGAGTTGTGCGGCAATTTAGAGTTGTCCAAGACATTTTGCTATGGTTGAGCATAGGATTACATGATGATGCCTTCACTTCAGTCTCACTAGAGCAGATAAGAAATTTGCAAGCCGAACGGAAATACATGGTTGATTTAAAAAATGAGAGAGAAAAGATGGTGTACGTTGGAATATTACGCTTGACAGACTACTGTGAGTCATATGACTTAACCAAGTGTACAAGGAATCAGGGGGTTTGTAGACAACAAATGGATTGATCGGGTTAGAGAATCAATGCTTCCTTACGAGGGATTCACTACACCCATGTACAATCGATAGTTCCTGGATCCATCGATTGTTTAATCCAGGTGGTTGAGGAAGAAGACCTAGGAGAAGACCAAGAAGATAACCCGTAAGAGGACCCAGAAGAGGATCTTAAAGAGGACCTTGAAGAAGACCTAGAAGAGGACCACGAAGAAGACCCAGGGGATGACCATATGGAGGTTTCTGAAACAGGTTCTAACATCTATGACCCAAGAGATAGAATGGCTATAGACATGTCACCCGAGTACGACCCTAAGGAGTCTCCAGAGTACCACCTAGAGCATATTATGTTATGAACTGTTTCGACTTGTTCGAAATAGGGTGCGATAGCTTGGCGATTCTACTGGGGAAAACTTCCGCCCTTTTATAGGCAAAATCGGACTTCAAAGTCGAATTTGAATTCTGAAAACCGTTGGGGACGGAGCTGTAATTAGATGTCAAGAAATTAAATTTCACTTTTTAGATTTTGAATTGGTTGCTCAATTCCAATTACGAATTCAAATTATTTGAACAAAATGTTAGCCAAAATAGAGATGTAGGTGGTGTAGGGATCAATTTCTTATCAGAAAAGGTGATAGAAAAGTTGATAGGAAGAGAGGGTTATGATGGATGGGGGGGAGATGATGTTAGAGACCTCTGAATATTGTTGTTTTTCGGCGATCCATGGCATTTTTTTGGCAGAGATGATGGGAAAGGGGTGAAGCGTCTGGGGAAAGAAAATTTAGGGAAGGAGAAACGTTTTTTCTAGGGAAAGAAAGAGGAATAGAGATGTTGGGGTCTTTTGTCTTTATCTGACTGTTTACATCCTTAGAATTAACAATACTTGGTACCTATAGGGAATCAAAATATTATTATGTTTATATTAATCAAGCACGTCACATCATTCATGCTAATTTAGGCTGAAGATCTAAACCTTCACCTAAGACTATTCTGGGAATTTAGAGAAGAAAGATATACAAACCAAATTGTTTATTTTATAATATTATCTTCACACACAAACCATACATATTTTTACATATACCTAGAAAATAAAAATACTTTTTCCTGACGGGAGAAGCTTTTACTCACTTATCAAGATACCTAACATACCAATAAAGGGGCTGTGATGTATCAAAGATACATGGTATGCGAAAATTCTTATTTAGCATTATTTATGCTGTGTAAAGGTCATTCCTTTTTAATATGTCTTTGATATTTTTGTATTTAAAATACTCTTGAATTCATAATACATGACTATTCAGAAATAATAATAGATAACATGAACACATCTGATTACTACCAATCAGAATAAAAAAAGATAGTCAAAGAAATTCAATAAAAAACGAGATTAAAAGAAGATCCATTGTCAATTTGACAACATGTTGTTAATTTAGTATCATAGAAAGTTATTTCTATGAAGTCTGATACCCGAAAAAATGTTTCTTTGGACATTTTTAGATTTTGGTAAGAAACAAGACTCTTATACATTATTTAGAAAAGACTTTTTTATCTGTAAGCCTAAAATCTATAAAATTGATTGTAGCAATGCATGAGATAAAAATGATAAAAATACAAGAATATTTTGAATATAAAAATGCCAAAGGCATATTAAAAAGAAATGACCTTTACACAATATAAATGATGCTAAATAAGAATTTTCGCATACCATGTATCTTTGATACATCACAGCCCCATTATTGGTATCCTTTTCGAAAAATATTTTGTCCATTTTTCTTTGAAAGATTTGAGGGGCATTTTTTAATTCGAAAGGCATTACTATCCATTCGTAGTGTCCATTAGGCGTACTAAACGCTGTTAATGTAATAAATTCTTCTGTCAATGTTATTTGTCAAAATCTACTTTTACAGTCAAATTTTGAAAAATAAGTTTTTCCCTTTGGTAAGGTTTATAAGATTGTTTTTATTTGAGATAAATTATCCATTAAATATGCAATTTTTATTTAGCTCTTTATAGTTTATGACCATTCGAGCTTTTCCTCTTTTTATCTCATCATGATTTCTTACCATAAACGCTGGACTGCTATGAGGGCTTTTACTCATTCGAATAAGTTTTATGTTGATTAATTCTTTGAGTTGAGTTCTAAACTCAATTTTATCATCCTCATTATAGAGCATAAGTTTTACTCTAATAATGACACTAGAGTCTTTGAGTATTAAAGTCGTTTTTTCTTGATTTTTTTCCCATTTTTCTAAGGGATTTTCTCCATAAGATTTTTATAGATTTTCTTTTATATGTTCTAAATTAAGACATTTATAAGAGATTTTCTAAATATTTTCTCTTATAGTTTTCATTTTCTTTTTCAAGAATATATGAATTTTGTTTTCTTGGGACTTTGATAAAATGTCCACAAGGGGTTTTGAGACTTATCATATATAATGTCTGATGATAATCTTGAAATTGTTGGAGAAAGTCATTTCCTAACAACAAAATAGTCTCCAGTTTATCATAGACAAATATTTCATTTATAGGAACAATTTTTGATACTAAAATTATTACTACGTTATCTTTTGGCTGTGATAGTCGTTCTTTGACACCTGTAATACCAATCATTGATATGTTAGTTTTACTGATATCCATGTTTTTTAGTAAAAAGGATTTTGCTAAACTAGCTTTTGATCCATTGTCAATTTGACAACATGTTGTTAATTTAGTATCATAGAAAGTTATTTCAATGAAGATTGATACCCAAAAAGACGTTTCTTTGGGCATTTTTTGATTTTTGGGAAGAAACAAGTCTCATTTCTGTTACTCAGTTCTATTCCATTTTTCCTATGATGTAGTCATTTAGACTATTAATGAACAAATTTTCTTAGATTAGGTTTTGATTATTTTCGTGATTTGTAATATACCAAGGGACTGTTATTCTTATTGTATCTAACTGTATCGGCAAATCCACCATATTTGTACATCTAAAGTTATTTCCTTCAGAGGTCTTATAAGTATAAGAGGTACCTTCGTAGATTGGTAATCCATCCAATATAATACCTTTGACATGGATTGCCGTGGCACGTGTTTGTAATAAAATTTTTTTTTCCATTTAGTTCCGTTAAAGACTCTTTCTGCAATTCTAGTAATGTTAGTAATTTCATGAATCCTTTTAGAATATCAATGGGATATACTTTTCTTTATTGAATTTCTTCCATATTCTAATGAAAGTCTCGGATTGTTACTGAGACTTTCTATTTCTTGTGTTATTCAAAATGAATTTCATATTCTTCTGGAATTTGTGCTTGTTGAATTCCTGCTTCAAAAATTTTTGCTATTCCTGTGCATTCCTGATCTATTTCGATCATTTCTTTATTTTTGTATATACAACCATAATTGGAGTTTGTAACTGTATATAGAGCATGATAATAGATGCTCATGGTGTGATTGCTGGTTTAAATATGTCGTTTCTTTTGACCTGAAAATGTAAGCTTAAAACATCATTAAAGTTTGCATCCTTAAGTGAAATACAATACTAGGGATAATATGTAAATAGAAGTTTGGTATAAGCTAGGTTGCCTTCAACTATACCAAGATTTTCTTCTCTGGCGTTAATGAATCTTTCATTTGAAAGGTTGATTACAATAGGGAAATTGATCCCTTCTTTAAAAGTTGATCAAACTAAAATTTGGATTCCTCCTAAATGGACATAATTCATTTTCTTCCTTTTCCTTTCAGGAATTTTTCTGAGGATCTGTTCAATCATTGGTTTAGTTAAAAGATTTAACTTATGACTTTCGATAGTTTGAGTAATTTCTATTACCTTTTCTACCTCTTGATATTTGTGATAGAAAATTTTATTTCTTGCAAACATTCTTTGCATTCTACTGAATATATTATCTTTAGTTTTGAGATTAAGTTGTAATCATTGGATTTTCTTTAATAATTCTCCATCGAAGGTTGCTTTTAGGGGATATCCCCTTTGATCCTCTTCAGTTTCTTGAATATGTACTGAATCGTCTGTTTCTTTTTTGTATTTCTTGATTCATTTAAACAGATTCTTCTGAGCTGGTTGTATATATTCTTCATAGAAGTCATTACTTTTTATTGATGTTACAAATCCAGATTTGAATCAATTTCTATTCTATCAATTTTTGATATTTTTACACTTTTTTTGTAACTTTTGTGTTGCCTTATTTGCCATAGTTGTAGTATTTAATTTTTTTTTTATAATACCATTTTTTAGGTACATAGTTTTTTCTTGAAATATTTTTTCTTTTGATTAAGCCTTTCTTGTGCTTTTCTTTTATAGGACCTATCATTGCATTCCCATTAGGTTGCTGCGTTTGTATGTAGGACATTTCTTGAGAGAAAATCTGCAAGAGAATTAAACAATTTGTTATTAGAGCTGATAGTGTCCATTAGGCGTACTAATATCAAAGCAACATGAGTTGATAAAAAACTCCCGCATCTAAATAAAAAATGGATACAAACTAAAAGAGCTTTGGGAATTAAAGCACTATATTTTATTCTCAAACGTTTTTACAATGAGGATTACAAAGTTTTGGACCATGATAATATATATTGATATATTTTTTGTTTGATGAAGCTTTTCTTAAGTTTCTTTCTCTTTTTATATGATTTGTCATTGCATCCCCATTGAGTTGCTGCATTCGTATCCAAACAATAGATTTGGGTGTTGATTCTTTTGACTTTTCTTTGTATGTTATGTGACATACAAAGTTGTTTAAGCCTGTTATTTAGAAAAGATATTCTTTGTTCAAGAGTATCTCCTTCAATGTTTTCTTTTGCATATTCTTCTCGAAAATATTTAGCCCAAAAACCTGGTAATTTTTGATAGTATTTTTCAAGATATGATTGCATTTCTTTGCTACTATCAAATATTTTATAGTAATATTCTTCAAATTCACAAATATATTCTTGAATATATACTCATTTTGCAAATTTGAAATTTTTCTAGTTGCTCTTTTGCCAATGTCTTTGGTTTCTCTCTATTTTGAGAAGTACTCCCTTCGCCTCCTAAAAATTCATTTGCTATGAATTGTACTAGATTTTTTATTTCTTCTTGAAGGGATCGTTTAAATCCTTCAAGGGTAGTATTTTTGATGATTACCTTTGCATCATCGGACAATCCTGTGTAACAGTTGCTTATTTTTTTTTCTGTGAAAGTGTTTATCATAATGATATATTTTTTCTTCATCTGTATAATTTATTCCTTTTCGTAGTAAGAAGAAAAGAAATATGTTCTGAGACCATATACCTAGATCTATTTCTGGTTCTCTTTTACAATTTAGATCCAAGAATTGGATTGTTCCTACATCTCCTGTTAGGAGTTTGCTGGACATGTATTTGGATTTATTACTATTATGATATTGACTCATGAAGTCTTTATTCTTTCTTACCTTGGGTGCAAAATTTCTTTCTATAGCTGCTTGTTGCAAGATTTCTTCTTTTATGGAGTTTGATCCATCTTCTATTTTGAATTTTCCTTGGGGTCCTCATGTATCTACTTTGTTAATTAGAACTTTTAGTTTTTGATCATCTGAAAGATCAAGGTCTTCTAACGTATATACTAGTTCATCTAGTTCATTTATTTTCAGGGTTTTCTCCTGTTTCGATAGCTTCTTTTTCTGTTTTTGTTTCTAGAATCTCTTTTTAGACTATTCTATTTCTTTATTTTGTTGTTTTTTCAAAAAGTCATGAATGAGTTTCTCATCAACACTTTCTTTTTTTATATGAACTTTTGTTCGCAAATTTCTCTGCTAATAGTTCATTTATATATTTTTAACTTACCCTTCTATCAAATTTTTCTGTTTTCTCAATTATGTTTGTAATCCTTCCTTAAATATTTTCTTTAAGAGATATAATTTCTATTTCTATTAGTTTTAGTTGTAGGGCTATTTGCTTAAGAGATATAATTTCTATTTTTATTACTTTTAGTCGTAGGGCTATTTGCTTATGACTTTCTATTAAGTCATTTAATAAGTCTATAGCTTCCTTGAAGCTCATTTTGAATTAATTTCTTGATCGGTTTTTTATTTTGATAGGTAAATAATAAGAGGTATTCATGTAATTTCCTATTATTTTTTCATAACCAAATATTATAAATTCCATTGGAAATTCATCTTCATACATATCATGAATGTTGAGTTGTATGATTTTATTTTAGGTCTTTATTTAGTTTGATTACCTTTAGTATGGTTACTAAGGTGTTTTCATCGAAATACCATCAAGGTTTTATCATTTTGCAATTTGTTTTTACAGGCTCTGATGCCATTTGGTTTGGCCTGTCATACTGTCGTAGACATGGTGTGCGGAATTTCTTTGTTACTTTTTGCAGTGTATAACATATTTCTGTCTAAAATTAATATAGCACTTTTATATTTAAAATATTCTTGAATTCTATGCATTTTCATTTCATGTATAGCTACTATGAACTTGATAGATCTTAAGCTAGAATGCAAATATGCGTGTTCCATCTTCGAAATTGCTTTATCAAAATGATGTAATGCTAAGCAATGTTTCCACGCTCTTCTTCTTACAAGATGCAAATGATATTGAATATCTTTCAACATTTTTATATGCTATAAGCATGTATAGTAGACATATACTGTTTAAACATGTCACTGTTTAGATTTAAACAATATATTTGATTTCCCTATAAATACTAGGTATTCTTCCTATGTCTGAATATATTATAAAATATTAATATAATTTGTTTTTGAGAATAATGATTATGAAATACCGAGTTTTGCGTGTATATCTTTCTTCTTTTTATTTTGTGAACAATCCTTATCACCACCGCAACAGTTCTCCTTCAGGCTATGAACAGTTCTTTCGCCTCTACGATCACAATCTCACGGCTACTTCCTAACTATTCCTCCTTAGGGTTGAAGATCGCAACCTTTCTTTTGAACTATTCTTAAAATTCAGAGAAGAGAGGTATATAAACCAAACTGTTTATTTTATAATATTATTCTCACATACAAATCATACATATTTTACATATATCTAGAACATACTAAGAAATACTTTTCCCTGGCGGGAGAAGTTTCTACTCACACTTCGAGGTACTTAGCATTCTCTCTAATGGGTATTTCAAAGAAGATGTAATCTGCCTTTTAATGTGTCTTTCCTTTCCTTTTATAGATCGAATGATGGAGTAATTACAAATTTTGTTTTTGTAGGGACTTCCCTAAGTTATTACATAATTTGTTCTCTAGTCCTTCTTTGACGGTCTTTTAAAATGGTCGACAAGATAAGATTCCTTTTGATAAGGTGCCATGTGCCTTGTCCTTTTCTTCTTTCTTGAGATAAGATGAGTTGTCCATGTGCGCTTGTCCTTGTCTTCTTTTTACGAGATAACATTCTCGTTCTGTCGCTTTCTTTATGACGTAAGTGCTTACGTCGCTTGCTTTGTCTTCTCCCGACTGTCTACATCTGCTTTTCTGCTGATGCTGAGAATCTTATTATGAGATTTTTATTCAGCTTCGTCTTCATTTATTGAATGTTTATGATCAAGAAAAATTGCTGGCAAGTTTCCATGTTTCTTCGGAGGCTTCTATTATGTGAAGCTCAATGTCAAGAATTTTTTCCTTTAGTGTTTTGGATTTGGATTTTCCCTTTGTCATCAAAACGCAATCGTGATCATGGTCTAAGACTTTGAAATCTTCATTATAAAAACGTTTAAGAATAAAATATAATGCTTTAATTCCTAGCGCTCTTCTAGTTTGTATTCACTTTTTGTTTAAATGTGGAAGTTTTTTATCAACTCCAGTGGCTTTGACATTAAATTCTTTTAATTTTTCCATCGTTATGTAGTTGATTGTTGGGAAATATACTTGCAAATCCTTGCTTTCCATTGAAATGCTAAAGAATCGGCAATAAACACCATCTCCTTGTGCATAATTCTTTACTGAACTTATCAGTTGTAGTGGTAATTTGGACAGTTCCTGTAAATTTGGCTTAGCATAAACCCGATGAGGGTAACCAAATTTGAATAATTGAGATGTAAAGCCTAGTGACCCGTTTGGGTAAATAGAGATTCGTGGAAACAAACTGGTTGTTCCTAGAACTCCATATGTTTCTCCACTTTCTTCTGGGAGATTATAGATATATCTTGTAAATGCAAAATATTTTTCTTCTTTTGGATGCTGCTTTCCAACCTGAAAGGACGAAAAAACTTTTGTTCCCGAAGGAACTCAATTAGTGCTGCTTTTTGGTTTTCCAGAGATAATTCTTTCAGCTTTTGCTGAAGATGTGTTTTGTCCTTCTTTCGTAGAAGTAGCATCTTTTGATTTTTCATCTGCTCAGCTTTTTCCGTCGTTCTTAGACTTATGATTCGACATATCCGTGCTTACCGTCGAGAAGTTTTTGGCACTAGGTGCTAGTGGGACATCTCTTGCCACTTTGTTGGGAGTGATATTCCCTTTTGGATTTGAATTTCTCTTTGGACAAGTATCCAAATGTTCACATAAGAGTAAAAATTCACTCATGTTTTCTGCTTCTTCAGTAGTGAGTTAATTAATCTCGTACTGCATCATTCTTGCTTGTTCTGACAAGCTTGCTAATTCATTGCGAACTTTGAATAACTTGTGGCTCTTGTCATCTATGGACTGTTCCACATGTTGCATTTTTTCATAAATCCTGTTAACAATGATTTGTGTCTGATTGACCATATTTGACGTTTCTTGACAATAAATCTGCAAGAGAACTGTCAACTCCTTTAATATATTCAACTTTAAATGAATAAAATGACACCAGAACCTGCCATCGATGTAAACTTCTATACTGAGGCTCAGAAGGAAGTTTGTTAAATATTAATTCTGACACCTGATTATTGTCAGTTTTGATGACGAATTGTTTAGGTAAAGGAAAAGTAGAAAATTTTCTTATTCCCCTAACAATAGCTAATAATTCTTTTTCATTAGTTGAATACTTGACTTCTGCTTCATTAAACGTTCCGCTGGTGTACCTGCAAATTTTGTTTAAGTCCGTTTGTAATAAGGCTCCCCAATGATATTCAGAGGCATCTGTTTGTAGGATTAGATTATCCTTTTCGTCCGGTAATCTAAGTTTTGGTAATTTTGCGCATTCTTCTTTTAATTCTCTAACACATTGAGTGTGTTCCTCAGTCCATCCTTGTCGATTAGATTTTCTTATCAATTTTTGCAGTATATTCCTTTTCTTTGCTAAGTCGGGAATAAACTCTCCTACATAATTAAGACATCCTAGAAATCGCTGTATTTCCTGTTTAGTTGTTAATTTATCAGGAAATTCTACCATTTTTTTTGAGATGTGGGTTTGGAGTTCAATTCCATTTTTTGAAATAATTATTTCTAAGAATTCTATTTCACTTTTATTTATTTCTGCCTTTTTCTGGCTTAGAATAATTCCATTTTTTAAACATATTTCTGAAAATTCTTTCAGATGTGTTAAATGTTTTTGATATGTCTTAGAACATATTAGTATGTCATCTATATAGACTATTAAAAATCCTTTTCGGAAAATATCTTATCCATTTTTCTTTGACAGATTTGTGGGGTCTGTTTTAACCCGCAAGATATTACTATCCATTCATAGTGTCCGTTAGACATGCTAAGTGATGTTAACGAAATGGATTCTTCTGCCAATTTTATCTGCCAAAATCTACTTTTATAGTCGAATTTTGAAAAATATGTTTTACCTTTTGCAAGATTTATGAGATTATTTTTATTTGGGATGAAATATCCATCAAATAAGCAATTTTTATTTAGCTCTTTGTAGTTGATAACTATTCAAGCTTTTCCTGTTTTTATCTCAGCATGGTTTCTTACCATAAATGCTGGACTACTATGAAGACTTTTATTCATCCTAATCAATTTTAGGTTGATTAATTCTTTGAGTTGTTTTTTAAACTCATTTTTATCATCTTCGTTATAGAGCATAGGTTTTACTCAAATGATGATGCTGGGGTCTTTAAGTATTAAGGTTTCTCTTTCCTGATTCTTTTCCCATTTTTCTAATGGATTTTCACTATAGGATTTTTGTAGATTTTCTTTAGTCTGCTCTAGATTAAGACATTTAGAAGAGATTTTTCTTAGATTTTCTAAGTACTTTCTCTTATAATTTCCATTATCTTTTTCAAGACTATAGATTTTGTTTTCTTGAGACTTTGATGAAATGTCCGCAAGGGGTTTTAAGGTTTATCATATATAATGTCTGATGATAATCTTGAAATTGTTGGAGAAAATCATTACCCAATAATAAGTCTGTTTTCAATTTATCCTAGGCGAATATTTTATTTATAGATATAATTTTTGATCCTAAAATTATTTCTACGTTTTCCTTTGACTGTGAAAGTCTTATTTTGTTGCCTATAATACCGATCATCGATATATTAGTTTTATTGATATCCCAATCTTTAATTCAAAAAGATTTTGCCAAACTAGTTTCAGATCCATTGTTAATTTGACAGCAGGTTGTTAGTTTAGTTTAATAGAAGGTTATTTCTATGAAAACTGTTATCTTAAAAGATGTTTTTTTAGGCATTTTTTTGGTATGAAACAAGTTTCATTTTTGTAACTTATTTTTATTCCATCTTTTCCTATATTATAGTCTCCTAGACTATTCAGGCACAAATTTCCTAAGATTAAATTATGATCAGTTTCGTGATTTGTAATATAACAGGGAACTGTTATTCTTATTGTATCTAATTGTATTGGTACATCTACCATTTTTTGACAGCTATAATTATTACCTTCAAAAGTTTTGTATGTATATGGGGTACCTTCATATATTGGTAATCTATCTAATAAAATACCTTTGATATGATTCGTTGTTGCGCCTGTTTGTAACAAGATTTCTTGTTTTTTCCATTTAGTTCCATTATAGATTCTCCCTGCAATGCTAGCAATGTTAGAGATTTCAAGAATTCTTTTAGAATATATATTGGATATACTTTTCTTTATAGAATTTTTTCCATATTCCAATGAAAGTCTCGGATTGCTACTGGAGCTTCCTATTTCTTGGATTTTTCCAAAATGAATTTCATATTCTTTTGGAATCTGTGCTTGTTGAATTTCTGCTTCAACAATTCTTGCTATTTTGGCACATTCTTGATCGATTTCAATCATTTCTTTATGTTTGTATGTACTCCCATAGTTGGAATTTGTAATCGTATATAGAGCCTGGTAATAGATGCTTATAATATGATTACCTGGTTTAAATAGGTCTTTTTGTTTGACCTGAAAATGCAAGCTTAAAGCATCATTAAAATCTGCATCCTTAGGTGAAATACAGTATTTTGGATAGTATGTAAATAGGAGTTTGGTATAAGCCAAGTTACCTTCAACTATACCAAGATTTTCTTCTCTGGCATTGATAAGTCTTTCATCTGAAAGATTGATGACAATAGGACAATTTATGCCTTCTTTAAAAGTTGATTTGACTAGGATTTGAATACCTCCCAAATGGACATAATTCATTTTCCTTCTTTTCTTTTCAGGAATTTTCCTAAGGATTTGTTCAATCATTGATTTTGTCAAAAGATTTAATTTATGTCTTCCTGTTGTTTGGGTAATTTCTATTACCTTTTCTATTTTCTGGTATTCATGATATGAAATTTTGTTTCTTGCAAACATTCTTTGCATTTTGTTTAATATGTTATCTCCAGTTTTGAGATTTAATTGTAATCCTTAGATTTTCTTTAATAACTCTCCATCGAAAGTTGCCTTTAAGGCGTAACCCCCTTGATCTTCTTTAGCTTCTAGGATTTGAATTAAATCGCCTTTTTCTTTTTGTATTTCCTTATTCATTTATTCAGATTCTTCTTAGCTGGTTGAATATTCCCCATATAATTCTTCATAGTGTTCGTCACTTTTTATTGATTTTATTGATTCTAAATCAGACTCAATTTCTATTCTATCAAGTTTTGATATTCTTACTCTTTTCTTGTTACATTCGTAATTTTTGTGACCTTCTTCTCCACAGTTATAGCATTTGCATTTTTCTGCGGGCTTTGTTTTTTTAAAGTTATTTTATATATATATATATATATATATATATATAAAGGCCGTTTAAATAAATAAAGTTTGTTTTAAAAATAAAAGGGGTTTAAATTTAGGTTGTAAAATCGTAATCAGTACTCCCTCTTCCAATTCCTTTACCTAGTTTAGTAGCTTTTTGTTACTAGATCTACGTAATTTCTCACAAAATTACTTTTTTTATCTTATGCTGTTCACCTCTCTTTATTTTACTCTGTTCATTTCTTTTCCTTAGCCCATGTTCTTAGCACCTGTTTCTTTAACCACACCCCGGGATACATAGTTCTTCAGTTCCCTGACCATGGCGGACTTCCAACTTCCCAAGGTATTTACAAGTTAATCCATCAGGGTTTCTAAGAAGGTAAGGAACTAACCATTTACTAAGAGTAATTTAAACAGTATATGAATATCATAATAATAAATATAAACATCATATTATACAATCATAATAACAATACATAATATAGGGAGAAAACTACTAAGATCTAGGAAGCTGATAAGTACTTACATGATAATGGTCGGAAAGAGGTTTCCCTTTCGGGAGTCCCCCGGTGACCTTGCTGTTACTTAGGAAAGTAAATACTCACACTCTTTGTACACAAACATTTATTTCACTCTTTTTTTTTTGGGGAAGGGAAATATGTAAGGCTAAAACTCTTAAAAACTATAATGCTTCTGCTTGTTCTTTTCTTCTCTCTGTCGTTCTGCTTGTAAATGGTATGGTATTTATAGGAGTAGAGGGCCTCCTTCCGGATTTGAAATGCGGATTTCAAATATTGAAATATATTCCTTTACCTATCGGGTACTCTTGGGGCCCCATGGTCACATGGCCTTTGAAAGACTTTTCAACATAATTGTCATTTTTCTTGTCTGCTTTTACCTTAGTGGAATCTTCTTCATTGTTTGCTTTTTAGAGTAATGGCTTGTGATGTCATTGCATACGTATCCTTTTTTATCTTCCCCTCGTGATCGCCATTGCTTGCGTATGTTCTACGTGTCTAGATTGTGTAGGGCTACAGAGTCGAAACTTATTCCTGAGTCGTCGTCTTCGTTTGGGTCTTGAGCAAATTGGTCCATTGACGGATTGAATTCGTCACTTCTACTTCCTGAATCTTCAGGATCAGAATTTACCAGAACTATTGGGTATTCTTGTATAACTTCTTTAGTCTTTTCGATGAGTAACTTGTAAAGAAAACTTTGTATTAATCGTTCAATTTTTTTTATCTTTTTTTCTTTTTAAAAGGAAACCTTCTTGCTTGTCTCTGTTGCTGTAGTGGCTATATTATTGAAACTTGCTGGTAAAATTCTCACACATTTTGGCAAAGTGTCAGCCGTTAATGAACTTGATAAATCTTACCCGTTATCGTTTGAACGGGACTAGCTGTACCCTTAGCCGATACAGTAGCTCTTTCTACATTCTTTAGGGAATGTACACCCGTCTTATCCATTTTAGAATGAGATGGAGAACTCTTTTGATTATTTGTTTTTTGTAATGGTAGTGTCTGGTTGATATTGAACTGTAAGATCTTTATTCTTTCTTCTAGGGAATGAACATGTTGGGTCAATTTTTCATTTTCTTTTTCAAGTCTGCTAATATTTTGATTTTGTCTTCTAAAGCCTTCTGTCATCGAAGAACAATGATCACATAATATTATTTTGTCTGTGTCTTTCTTGATGTTGTATTGTATAAACGGACTTGTGGTTTGTCTTAAGGCAGGGCTTATGAAATAATTTGGTCCCAAAGTTCCTCTTGCATAGTCTAAGGCTTCGTTCAAATAATCGAATCCTTTGCAGAGAGGAGCGGGGAAGTCTTTTATCGAGTCTATTACCTAAGTCCATGTCTGAAAAATACCTGATAGTCTCTCTTGAACCACCACATAAAATTTGAATTTTTACTTTCATTTTTCTCAGTAAAATAAAGGCTTAGTGAATTAAGTACGGAAATGAAATAACTATTGTCTTGTGGTATCTTATTGTAAGCTATCCATAGTTTGTCTATTAAACATCGTTGAGGTCTATCTATCTTTGTCTCTGGTTTTACTCGAAAAGTTAAATTAGATGGAGGGTAGAATATTAGATTTTGTTTTCCAAAATAGAGTCTTTCCATGCTTGGGGTGTTTAGTTTTGCTTCTTCCAATTTTGTATGAGGCTGGAACAAAGTGTTTCTCAACAGAGTTTGTAGATATAAGTCTTTGTCTTTTTGTGTTGTAGCACTGCTTGAGCTGGAAGCTCTTGCTTTGTCTTTTCCTGTACTCATGTTGAAACAAAATAGTTAGTTTTTATAAGCCTGCTAAGTTGATCTGCTAAATAATTATTTTTTCCTTTTATATGTTCTAAAGTGATATTATATATTGAAGGGAAAAGACATAAATTCCCTCTCAAACTTGTACCGAAAAGTCAGTTTCACACTTCAACTATTATGACGACCTATTACATACCCTTACGATTTAAAAGTGAATTTAATACCATCTTGAGACGAATAACACCACTCTCAGAGTATGTGGTGTATTACACTCGCTGTCGCATCAACACCACGTCAGCTCCACATTATAAATTATAATTTTTTATATTCTTTTTTGTCACGACCCGAGTGTACACTCTGGACGTGGCTGGTAATCAAGAACCATTGCTGGTCCTCAAGCGAACCCTCATCCTGGCTGACTACTAGCGGAAGACTAACTTAAGCATGCAAAAGCTTAAAACTGAATAAAATTCAATAAACTCAATTTTTTGAAACTTTAACTTAAATGAACAACTTAGAATAAAAATAATATATTAAACTTGCCATAAAATAGGCAACTTAAGTCTTTAAAACTTTTAATAAAATAAATAAATAATACATACTTCCCAACTATGCTGACTTTCTATGAAGCCTCTAACTGATAAATATGGAAGTCGGGACAAGACCGACGACATCCTGACTAAACTGAAAAGTAAATGAAATTCTTCGAAAATAAGGAGGCTTACCATAGCTAACTCGAACTTTCGGATGTATCGACGAAGCTCCTGTTGATGATCCTGAATACATGTGTCAGTACCATGAGAAGATGCAGGCCAAATGGCTCAGTACGTGGAATGTACGAGCATGTAAGAGGAATTCTAAAGCATATAAATAAGCTTGAAACTTGATAAAAAGGAAACATACTTACCTCTTCTCAAATTTACTCAACTCAAGGAATAGTCAAGGATATTCAAAACTACTCAAACTTGCTCAACTCATAAGTACTCAAGGATAAGATACTCAACTCAGATATTAGATACTCAACTCAAAGATATGATATTTGACTCTGGGTACTCAACTCAATATAAAGCAACAATACACATGCAATATATGGAAAGCTTTATAAAATAGTAAAAACAACTTAGTTCGTTAAAGAAAATGCAATAACAAACTCAACTTTACTTATATAATAAAGTAGTATAGTTTATGTGGAAATTTCTCGAACCGACAACCTCCACTATGAGCCTAAGTGGTGATACAACGTCTTGCCCACGCTGCCATGACTGTCCTATAATTTACCGTTTTATAGAACGCTTAACTTAGTGGATCCACTAGCTTAACTTATGTGATCATCTAAAAAGTATGACCCATTAATACCCATGATGACTACATGGTTTATGGAGACTTGAGTTAATATGAACTCGCATCTCCATATCGGTGCTCAATAGTACTCCCAAAAATATACTTAGCTCATATGTTTTAAAACAACTTCTTTCTTTGATTTGAGATAATTACTCAAAACTTAGCTTAAAAACTCTTTTGGAATCAATATTCCCTTTTCTTCCTCAAATGTGAAAACATTTATAAACTCTTTGGGAATACTTAGTTCCCATATACTTTTGAAGAAATGAACTTCAAGCTTTACTCTTTACTCTTTACTCAACTTCAAAACTTAAGTCTTAAAACAAAGTTTAAACATTTGTAAAAGACTTCTTAAAATATGGTTCATGCCGAATTATGGACATGAACGACTCAATGCAAGGTTTTCAATAACCATAGATCGAACTCAATACTCGAAACTCAAGAACTTCAATGATACTACTCACTTCAAGAATACTCAACTCAGAGGGTTCATGCGGAATTTATGAGCATGAACTACTCAACTCAAGGACTCAAAGATACTTCTTGTTTCAAGACTGTTCGACTTATAATGTTCATGCGGAATTATGGCCATGAACAACTCAACTCATGGACTTAATGGGTAATAGGTAATAGTCCCATGATTAGGATTATAATCTCAGAAGGGTGAGAAACTTGATACTCAAGACTTAGGACTTGAAGATACTACTCCTTTCAAAGATACTAAACTGAGGGAGTTCATGCGGAAGTTATGGGCATGAACGACTCGACTCAAGGGTCAAAATATCAATATGAAACTCGCGTATACAATTCTTCTCATTCTCTTACTTACTTCCTTAAAACTTAACTCAAATCGATGGTGGATCTCAAAGAATTCACAATTGAACTCAAAGACTTTCTTGAACTCTACTCTTAACTCTCTCTTGAATGTGAATTTTGAATTCAAGAGTTATGGTTTATGATAAGAAAGATCTCATGATGACAAGGTAGACTCATGAATACATTATTCTCACTCTCATACTTACTTGCTCGAGTCTTGAAACAAGTTATTAGAATTTGTAGAAGACTTCTCAAAACGACAAAAAAGGATTTTCTGATAAAATGTTCGAAAGAACTCTCAAGACTTTGACTCTCAACTCTACATTGAATGTGATTTATGAATTCAAGGTTGTGATTTGTGATATGAAAGGTCTCGTGATGTTTAGGAATGATTGTTGATAGCTAAACATGAGAAAAGTCACGAAATCACCGTCTTGGAACAAGTCCGTGATGCGGAGATGGTTTAAAATAATACTTGCGAAATTAAACTTTGAGACAGAGGAGTCCACGTCCTAACCGCGACGCGGAGAAACTTTTTGCTCACTGGGGGAGCAAGTCCGCGACGCGGACTTGCGTGCCAAATGGCACTCGACTTTCTCCTTTTTCGTTTCTCATCCCCAAGTCGCTTAAATTCGATTCTTTTTCTCAATCTCTCTTTAGATTTAGATACTAGCACATGTACACTAGAATCTAACTCTAACCACTCTATAAATCGACACATTAACCTCAAGAACTCCTCAATCTCAACCCAATTCGAGAATGAAAGCAAATTCATGAATACATAAAAAGAACATCAAAGCTTTAACTTTTAGAACGAATTTAAAGCTGAAATTAACATGATTGGCGTGTGGATGAACAAACCCAACACTATGGAAGCTTACATACCTGAAAGAACCATCTTCTTGAAGCAACTTGAAGGAAAATCTTTAAAGATGAAACCTAGCCTTAGCGTTTCTTGATTTTCTTGAGCGTAGAATCTTTGGAGTGGATGAAAGGGTTTTGATTTAAGAAAAATGATTTTCTACTCGTTTAGGACAATTTAGTTGACCTCCTAAGGGTTTTTAGGACTAAAATATCCTTAAAGAAATAAATAAAACGAGCTGGGAGTCGAAATTATTTTTCACCAGGCAGTGAGGTCCGTATTGGCTCCGCGTCGCGATGCTGCTGCCAGGTTTGCGCGACATTAGTAAATCCGTCATAACTTTTTACTTAGAGCTCAGAATTAAGCAAACTCGGTGACATTGGAAAGAAGACTCGAAGGGTTTTAATTTTCTATCTTGTAGCTCACCTAACTCATCTTGTACTAGGAGTTATGGTTGTTTGAAGTTGACCCAAAACTTAAGAAAAACTAGGAATGACTTGAATGCTTTTCTCTTAGGTTCTTCTTGGAACTCACGGTGCAACCTCTAGTGACCTTAACACTCAAGAAATTTTAAATTCCTTGCAAAAATTTCACTCACTACGAAGAATGGTTCGAGTCTTAGCTCGAAAGTTTTCTTAGGTGTTACATTTTTATTTTATTTTCTTTATTAATTAACTTTTTTTTGTTGACTCTATTTTACACTAGTTTATCCCTAACAAATTATTAAAATTCTCTAATAATCATATCTTCTTCCAATCTAAATCCTACCCACTTTTATCCCTAATCTGACTAGAATAATTATTCATCTGAAGTTATATCACAATTCTCTTTGTCCTCTCCGGCGAAGAACAATCAACCTATCACCAGCACAAACCTACCTCCATAACGTCATCCCCTCCTCTTTTCCCGACAGCCAACCCATCTCCGACAAAGAACAACCACCAAACAGCTACCTAAGCCACCACAAACAGCCACCGAAAACTCCAAATCAATCATTGACGAACACCGAATCAATCCCCTTTACCTTACCTCTTTTCGATTTTTTTACTTTTAGTTTTTATTGCAGGTGTTTCGGCAAGCTCAAAGCTTCAACCATAGATCTAATGACATTTCAATGAGCTTCATTTTTCAGATCCATGACGTTTGAGTAAGCTCTGTGTTTCCATACCTGAACAACCAATAAATAAGGCAAGTGGGCGTGTGAATATGCACATACAAATATATGAATACACAAATGAAAAGAAATCAATTTTAACTATAAAAAAAAAGACAAGTGGGTGTATGTATATGCATGCCTACATGCTACAAGTATATTTGGGGGTTTGAAGGTTGGAGGCTTGCTTGTATTTTGTTGAAAATTTGAAGGTGAAAGTGGAAAGATTAGGAGAACAAAGTTTTGAATTCCTAGAATCATTGTGAAATTTGAATTAAAAAATTACATTTTCTAGGTATAATGATGAAATTGAGTGAAAAATTGTAGAAATGTGATAAGAAAAAATGAAATTAAGTGACAAATTGAAAAATTGTGCAAAGAAAAAAATAAAGAAGAAAAATTCTGAAGGAATATAAGAGAAGAGGAACATGAAAAAGGAGAAAACAAGGGCTGGGGGTTAAAAAAATTACGTTTTTGACTTTATATTCAACCTCAGACGTGCCTAATTTTTTCTTTTTAAAGTTTTATTTTCACGTCAGTTTTGAGGTGGTATTAATTACACTTTGAACAAGAATAGGTTTGTAATAGGTAGTCGTAATAGTTGAAGTATGTAACTGACATTTTGGTACAAGTTGAAGGGGGAATTTATACCTTTTCCCTATGTTGAAGTAGCGTCTAGAAAATTTAACCGTCGTTTTTTACTACTACTTTTCCCATTTATTTTTTGGTGAAACTTTACAATAGCCTCACAATCAGTTCGTACTAGATTTTTTTTTTATTGTAGTGTATAATTTAAAACTGTTTAGTCCGTAAATTACCGCTAGTATTTCTGTGTCTATACTGCTCATATTTCCTTTTTCTTTGTATTTCCCACTTTGGTAAGCGCATATTTTCTCATCTTTTTTGTCTTCATACTTATTTTTCTTTGTCTTTAGTACTGCTCCCCATCCTTCTGAACTTCCGTCTGTTTCTACTATTGGGTAGTCTGTTTCTAATGGAAGAGATAGGTCTGATATGTTTTTAACCATTTGTTTTAATTTTTGTACCAATTTTATGTCTTCAGTAATTAAAGTCCTTTGTCCATGCGCTCCTGTTTTTGGGTATAGAGGTCCGACAACCTTTCCTAGGTCTTTTATGAAATTTCTTGCATAATTTAAAATTCCTAGAAATTTCTGTAATTATTTGGTGTTGTCTAATATGTCCAGCATGTCTATGACCTTTTTGGCTATATGAGGTTGTAATTTGATTTTTCCATTTCCAATTTCCACTCCTAAGAAGTTTATGAGACTTTTGCATAACTCCATTTTTTTCTTACTAGTGATTATCCCATTATCTACAAATAGTTTAAATACTGCTTGTAAATGTACTAAGTGTTCTTTAATATTATTACTGAATACTAAAATATCATCTACATATACTAAAATAAATTTTTTATATTCTCTAAAAATATTATCCATTAGAAGTTATCTCAGAAAAGAAATATCGAAGACTAAAATTTGGATCGGTAATTAAGTGTAACTTTACAGAAGGAGATCATATTTTACATAGCAATCACCATCACTTAAATACTATTACAGACCTACTAATAAATCTAGAAGAACATATTCAGTGGAAAGACGATAAAATACTAAAATCAATAGACACTATAGAAAACCTGCAGCATAAAAATAACAAATCATTAGAAAAAATAGAACGTAACTTCGATTTTCTCAAAAACCAACAATTAGATATAAACTCAAAAGTACAAATACTCTAAGCAAAAAAGAATAATATAATTAATAATAGTACACTAGAAACAATAAACACACAACTAGAACATCTTCACAAAGAAACTAGAGAAATTAGACAAGAACTAACTAAATTAAAAGACTTAACTCTTTCATGAACGACCCCTTTTACCAAGAAGTCATAAGAAGAGAAGCCCAGTTTCAAGCCAATCCGGAAGGTTTATCCGACTATACCCCACCAGGAAAAATAGACCTAAAAGGAGTAAAACAAAACAATCTAATAATCTTTGCATTGTTAAAATTAAATAAAAAGCTAGAAGATAAAATAACAGAATTAAATAAGAAATTAGATAATTTATTAGAAACTAAAATCCCTAAAGAAAAAACAGAAAAAGACAACGACATACAAGCCCTAATTGAACAACTCAAGAAGACCGAAATAACCCCCCAAAAAGATAGACCTAAAAGAAAAGATAAGGCATGAACCTTTTTTCAAACAGGAATAGAAGTTCCCAAGAAAGACAAAGGGTCAGTTTCTCTCAAGATAGACTAGGAAACAATATGTTAGCTAGAAGAATGAATTCATCCAGACCCAGTAGTAGTCACCAATTAGATGAAATAATAGACGTAGACAAAGATATAGAAATTTCTCAACAAAATAAATTAAGACTATTAAATCCACAAGTACTGTATAATACTGGACTATTTTCTTCGACAGCACACTTATACAGACATTATAGAGAAGAACAGTTGTGCGTATCGGAAAACGATAGTGAAAATAGAAGTTTAATTAGTAAAGAATCAATGAAAGAAATACAAAAAAGACGAATGAATCTCATGCATATGGGATTGGTAGTAATTGGACTTAAAGGATTAACCAGAAAAAATCTAGGTACTAAGGTACTAATTACTTTACACGATGATAGATGGTCAGAATAAAAAAGATCCATAATAGGTTTAATAGAAGTAGATATGACCAACAACGGAGGAATTTTTTACTGCAGTCCAGACTTCATGATAAATTCAAATGAATTTTGTAAATACATAAAAATAGGAATACAAACTAAAGGTTACGAAGAAATGAACTGTGGAAATAATCTGTTAGTATGCGTTGGCTTCATTGGAAAATTAGCCACCAATAGCAGTTCAAAGTTTAAAATTAAAATAGATGATGTAGTAGGATTAATGGGAAATAAAGGAATAGAATTAATGAAACCTTTAAAAATAGACTTAGAAGAATATGCGGGTAGAGAATGAAATTTAGAAAAATTCTGTAAAAAGGAAGTGTTAAAGCCCAATGACCACCTTACATATACTAATAGTAAGGGACAAACCTTAATCAAATTTACTGACTACAAATATACAAACCAAAAAGAAATAGATGACTATTTAGATGATAATGAGACAACCATCAACATGGAAGGAATCCAAACGCAAACTGGTCTATAGGACATAAAATACAGCACGTTATGGAAGTATTATAAGAAAAATGTACAAATATACAAACACAAAAACAATTAAAGCAAAACGAGACTGGTTTTTGTAAGAATATATATACAACACAAAGTTATGATCAAAGTACAACAAAAAAAAAAATACAAAAGGACATATCAAAATAACCAAGAGTACAAACCTAGGAAAAAGTATTATCTAAGGAAATCAACGGCAAGAAAGCCTTACCTAAATAAAGATAGACATGTTAGAAAACATAATAATAACATAATTTACAAAAATAGACTATCTTGTTTTACATGCGGAGGTGAAGAACATCTAGCTAATACTTGTCCAGGTAGAAATAATAGTAGAACGCGAAATGCCCAGTTTATAGAAGACTTCCAAGAAACCCTGATAAATGTAGACGAATATATGTCAGATAACGAAAGTATATATTCAGTAATAAGCATAGATGCAATAGAAGGAGGAAGACAAGACTCATCAGATTCAGAAGAAGAAACTTTAATAAACGAAATAGGACTTGAAAAGTTAGATTTAAACATAAAAGATTATACCTTTGTCAATATACAATGTGATCACCAATTTTGTAAAGGAAAAGGGTTAGATAGCCAACGATGTTTTAATTGCACCGGATACCCAAGTAAAGACAGAAGAGCCAAATGCATGAATTGTTATATAAAAGGTTGCATCAGATGCATTGACAAAATATTTAATATTAGGATCATAGATGAGTCAGTAGTCACAAAACAATAAATATTAAAATCATTAGAGGATAGAATAGAAAATTTAGAAGAAAGAATGAGTAGACTAGAAAAAGGAAAACACATAGAACTAGGAAAGGGCGTAGGAGAATCCAGCCAATCTAAGCCATCAGAATTAGAAATAGAACTTTTATATAAGAAAGAAAACTACAAGTCATTTGAAGGATTAATTTGCAACGAAGACAAGAAAATTAATACCATAAATTTTTTAACTAGAACAAGGATTCAGGAATATGAGATCGAAACTGTTGCTCTAGTAGACTCAGGATGCATAAAAAGTATAATAAATCGATGCATCTTACCTCTAGAAATAATAAAAGACTTTCCAGAACCACAAAACGCTATGCAAATGGATGGATCTTCTAATATATATAAGCATTACGTCAGTAATGCACATATAAGTTTTTTAAACACATGTTCAAATTTTTATAAACCCACGTATAAGTTGGAAATGATATGGGTAATATATATAAATATTAAAGTAGACTTTGTTTTAGGATTAGACTTCCTACTACATAACAATGGAAGCTGTCCCCTTACTAGAGATGGAGTAATTTTCTCTAAAAACACTACCCAGATTGCCATAACAACAGAATCAGTCCCAACAAAATCTAGGTATCTTATAGACACTAATAAGCCTAACAAAAATACCTCAAAATGCGATAAAGGAGAAGACCGTACTTGTACAAAGATACAAACTATGGATGAGAAAGAAAACATTGAAGAAATTGAATTTATTGGAAATACAGAGCTTTACAATTTTCAAAGAGGTTTGTAGCATATAGGAGTAATAAAAAATCAGAAAGATTTAGAAGAAGTAATCTCCATTCTAGATAAGTTAGAAATAATTGGAGAAAGACCCCTAAAGCACTGGGAAGCCAACCATATAACTTGCAGATTAGACATCATTAACCCAGATTACACAGTCAAAACAGCCTCTATAGAATCAACTAATGAAGACCTGAAAGAATTTGAAGACCAGATAAGATAGTTATTAAAATTAGGAGTGATCAGAAGATCAACTTCAAGACATAGATCAACAGCATTCATGGTAAGAAATCATAGTGAAATAGTAAGAGGAAAGGCTAGAATGGTGATAAATTATAAAAGACTTAATAAAAATACCAGGATGGATGGATATAAGCTACCAGACAAAACAGAACTAATAAATTGAGTACACGGAAGAATTTTTTTTAGCAAGTTTGATTGTAAATCTGGATATTGGCAAGTCAAAATGCATGAAGATAGCATAGAATGGACTGCTTTTACCTTTCCAGAAGGACATTTCGAATGGTTAGTAATGCCATTTGGATTAAAAACAGCTCCTCCAATTTTCCTGAGAAAAATGAATAATATTCTTAGAGAATATAAATTTTTTATTTTAGTATATGTAGATGATATTTTAGTATTCAATAATACTATTAAAGAACACTTAGGACATTTACAAGCAGTATTTAAACTATTTGTAGATAATGGAATAATCATTAGTAAGAAAAAAATGGAGTTATGCAAAAGTCTCATAAATTTCTTAGGAGTGGAAATTGGAAATGGAAAAATCAAATTACAACCTCATATAGCCAAAAAGGTCTTAGACATGCCAGACAGATTAGACAACACTAAAGAATTACAGAAATTTCTAGGAATTTTAAATTATGCAAGAAATTTCATAAAAGACAAGGTTGCCGGACCTCTATAATAAAAAACAGGAGCGCATGGACAAATGACTTTTAATACTGAAGACATAAAATTGGTACAAAAATTAAAACAAATGGTTAAAAACATACCAGACCTATCTCTTCCATTAGAAACAGACTACCCAATAGTAGAAACAGACGGAAGTTTAGAAGGATGGGGAGCAGTACTAAAGACAAAGAAAAATAAGTATGAAGACAAAAAAGATGAGAAAATCTACGCTTACCAAAGTGGGAAATACAAAGAAAAGGAAATATGAGCAGTATAGACGCAGAAATACTAGCGGTAATTTATGGCCTAAACAGTTTTAAATTATACATTATCAATAATAAAGAAATTCTAGTACGAATTGATTGTGAGGCTATTGTAAAGTTTCACCAAAAAATATATGGGAAAAGTAGTAGTAAAAGACGATGGTTAAATTTTCTAGACGCTACTTCAATATATAATATCACTTTAGAACATCTAAAAGGAAAACATAATTCTTTAGCAGGTCAACTTAGCAGGCTTATAAAAACTAACTATTTTGTTTCAGCATGAGTACATGAAAAGACAAAGCTAGAGCTTCCAGCTCAAGCAGCGCTACAACACAAAAAGACAAAGACTTATATCTACAGACTCTGCTGAGAAACACTTTGTTCCAGACTCATACAAAATTAGAAGAAGCCAGACTAAACACCCCAAGCATGGAAAGATTCTATTTTGTAAAACAAAATCTAAAATTCTACCCTCCATATAATTTAACTTTTCGAGTGAAACCAGAGACAAAGATAGATAGACCTCAACGATGTTTGATGGACAACCTATGGACAACTTACAATAAGATACCGCGAGACAATAGCTATTTCATTTCCGTACTGAATTCACTAAGCCATTATTTTATTGAGAAAAATGAAAGTAAAAAGTTCAAATTTTATGTGGTGGTTCAAGGGAGACTATCAGGTATTTTTCAGACATGGACTGAGGTAATAAACTCGATAAAAGACTTCCCCACTCCTCTCTTCAAAAGATTCGATGATTTGAACGAAGCGTTAGACTATGCAAGAGGAACTTTGGGACCAAATTATTTCATAAGCCCTGCCTTAAGACAAACCACAAGTCTGTTTATTCAATACAACATCAAGAAAGACATAAACAAAATAATATACTTGTGATCATTGTTCTTCGATGACAGAAGGTTTTAGAAGACAAAATCAAAATATTAGCAGACTTGAAAAAGAAAAAGAAAAATTGATCCAACATGTTCATTCCCTAAAAGAAAGAATAAAGATCTTACAGTTCAATATCAACAAGACACTACCATTACAAAAAATAGACAATCAAAAGAGTTCTGCATCTCATTCTAAAATGGATAAGACGGGTGTACGATCCCCAAAGAATGTAGAAAGAGCTACTGTATCGGCTAAAGGTACAACTAGTCCCGTATAAACGGTAACGGGTAAAGACTTATCAAATCCATTAATGGCCGACACTTTGCCAAAAAGTGTGAGAATTTTACCAGCAAGTTTCAATAATATAACCACTACAAGAACAGAGACAAACAAGAACTAAAGGTTTCCTTTTAAAAAGAAAAAAAGATAAAAGAAAATTGAACGACAAATACAAAGTTCTCTTTACAAGTTACTCAGCGAAAAGACTAATGAAGTTATACAAGAATACCCAGAACCAGTAAATTCTGATCCTGAAGATTCAGGAAGTAGAAGTGACGAATACAATCCGTCAATGGACCAATTCGCTCAAGACCCAAACGAAGAGGACGACTCAGGAATGAGTTTCTACTCCGTAGCACTACACAACCTAAACACGTAGAACATACGCAAGCAATGGCAATCACGAGGAAAATACAAAAAAGGATACGTACGCAATGACATCACAAGCCACTACTCTAAAAAGCAGACAATGAAAAAGATTCCACTAAGGTAAAAGCGGACAAGAAAAAGGACAATTATGTTGAAAAGTCTTTCAAAGGCCTTGTGACCATGGGGCTCCAAGAGCACCCGACAGGTAAATAAAGATATTTCAATATTTGAAATCCGCATTTCAAATCCGAAAGGAGGCCCTCTACTCCTATAAATACCATACCATTTACAAGCAGAATGACAGAGAGAAGAAAAGAACAAGCAGAAGCATAATAGTTTTTAAGAGTTTTAGCCAAACATATTTCCCTTCCCAAAAAAAAAAAAAAAAGAAAGAAAGAAGGAGTGAAAAGTGTTTGTGTACAAAGAGTGTGAGTATTTACTTTCCTAAGTAGCTGCAAGGTCACCCGGGGACTCCCGAAAGGAAAACCTCTTTCCGACCATTATCATGTAAGTAGTTATCAGCTTCCTAGATCTTAGTAGTTTTCTCCCTATATTATGTATTGTTATTATGATTGTGTAATATGATGTTTATATTTATTATTATGATGTTCATATACTGTTTAAATTACTCTTAGTAAATGATTTGTTCTTTACCTTATTAGTAACCCCGATAGATTAACCTGTAAATACCTAGGGAAGTTGGAAATCCGCCATGGTCAGGGAACCGAAGGACTATGTATCCCGAGTGTGGTTAAAGAAGCAGGTGCTAAGAACATGGGCTCAGGAAAATAGATGAACAGAGTAAAGTAAAGAGAGATGAACAACATAAGATAAAAAAAAAGTAATTTTGGGAGAAATTACGTAGATCTAGTAACAAAAAGCTACTAAACTAGGTAAAGGAATCGAAAGAGGGAGTACTTAGTAGGATTTTACAACCTAAATTTAAACCACTTTTATTTTTAAAACAAATTTTATTTATTTAAATGACTGAATTCTTGTTATTATGTGAACACTTGGATACATGTCCAAGAAGGAATTCCAATCCTGAAGGCAATTTTAACCCCAATAAAATGGCAGGAGATGTCCCATTAGTACATAGTGCCAAAAACATATCATTGATAAGCATGGATATGTAAAAACCTGAGTCCAAGGACAAAGCTAAAAGCCGAGAAGAATCAAAAGATGCTATTTCTTTGAAAGAAGAAAAGAGCACAACCTCATCTAAAGATGAAAAAACTATCTTTGGGAAACCAGATAATAATACTAACAAAGCCGTTCCATCAGGAACAAAAGTTTTTTCCTCTTTTCAGGTAGGAAAACAACATCCAAAGGAAGAAAAATATCTGGCCTTCACAAGACAGATATACAATCTCCCAAAAGATAGTGGAGAAACCTTCTTAGTTCTAGGAACCACTAGTCTATTTCCAAGAATTTTGATATTTCCAAATGGATCACCGGGGTTTCACAGCTCAATTATTTGAATTTGGATACCTAGATCGGGTTTATGCTAAATCAAATTTACAAGAAATATCCAGATTACCATCACAACTGGTAGAATCAGTAAGACAATAAGCTAAAAGTGACGGAGTATGTTGCTGATTCTTTAGTATAGCCATGGAATGTAAAGATTTACAATTATATTTCCCAACTAGTAATTATATTATGGTGGAAAAATTAAAAGACTTCAATTTCAAAGCAACAGGTGTTGACAAGAAACTACCACATCTAAATAAAAAATAGATACAAACCAGGAGAGCCTTGGGAATTAAAGCTTTATATTTTATTCTCAAAAGATTTTATTATGAGGATTATCAAGTCATAGATGAAAATTCAAATTGGATTTTAATGACAAAAGGGAAATCCAAATCGAAAATATTAAAGGAAAAAAACCTTGATTTCGAGCTTCATAGATTCGAAGCAACTGAAAAAACATAAAAGCTTGCGTGCAAGTTCCTAGATAAGAAGCACTCAGACAAGGATGAATCAGAATAAGGAAGACATGACAACAGTAGAGACAACAGAGATGTAGACAGTCAGAATAGAGAAAAAAAACGTAACCACTTACGTCAAGAAGAAAAAGACATAAAGAAGAATCTTATCTCTTCAAAAGCAAGACCCAGCTGGTCAAAATACATCAACATCTTGTCGGAACATTATTGAAGGACAAGAAAAATAAATTATAGAATTTCAGGGGTGACCCGATAAACAAAGAAAATGGTAATAAAGTCCCTCCTTATATCTATAAAAGGAGAAGACTCAATGAGAAAAGGGACATAACAAATTTTTCTCAGAAAACAACCATAAGAGAAAAAAATGTTAGGTACCTTAGAGAAAGGAGAGTAACTCCTCCCGTCTGGGAAAAGTACTTTTATATTAAAGATTGAATGTAAAATAGTGTGTATGGTCACTCTTATATAACAATATTATGGAATAAAGAGTTTTTGTTTGAATATATCTCTTGGAAAAATATCAAAAAGTCGTAAGTGGAGGTTGCGATCTTCTTCCCAATAAGTGAACAACAATAATAGCCATTGAGAGACGTAAGGTCATGAAAGGCGAAAGTTGTGTGGCACTTAGGGAGAACTGCTAAGGCGGTGATATGACTATTTGACGAATAGGAAAAAAGAGTTATACACATAAACTTTATATCCTTTTTTTGGTATCAGAGTCATACTGGCAGTATATAGTATGAGCAGATAAATACATATACTGTCTAAGACATGGAAAACTTATTTTAATAAATATGTAATAATTTACATTAAGATGTTTGTATGTATTTGTTTATTATTACTTCTATCATGCTCTTATATATTGTTTCTATACTTGGTGAGAGGTATTCGTTCTTTCCTATGAGTATGAGGTATCCGATTAATATCCGGAGCATACGTTGGTCAGCCGTATTTTGTAAGGTCGCTGTAGCCAGGAGGGCATTTAGACCTGTTGATTGGTGGTCCCGTAGCTAAGATGACTCTAGGAAAAGAACTGTTGTAAAATCAAAAGAACCTCCCTTAGAAACTCTATTTGGATCTTTGATATAAATTTTTATATTCCATACATGCTTTCATTCTTATTGTTAGATTATTATTATATTTGTTGAAATATATTTGTTCTGAGAGTCCATTAGACAGTATTTTTAAATCATATGGAAAAGAATCAAAATATTTTAAATAGTATAAATTTATCTTCACAATCTACTAAGATTGCTAAATTAGAAAATGATTTACAAAACTGGAGCATACCAGAGGAGCCTTTCAAAAATATTTACCACTTAGGTAATTTTAATTATCTTACTCGTCGTAATATTAAGACTTGTGAGTTCACTATTGCCATTAATAATTATTTAGAAATTATTCGCCTTCTTAAAGATAATGATATAAATCATTATAAAACGGATTACAATTATTTGCATATTGGTCTAGTGCAAGTAGCTGTTAAGCCTCTCTTTAGAAAAGGCCTTGATATTCTTATTTGTGTCATCCTTAAAGATGGCAAGTTTTTGAATTTTGATGATTCTATGTTAGAAGTTTTGCAGAGTAATCTTGTTGATGGGCTAGTTTACTTTAAGTGTTACCTAACTTCTCTGTTGACATTAATGATCCTAATGTCATGGATTCTTTGACACTCAATGTCAAAACCAAAAACTTAAACAACAAAATCAACACTCGGGAAATAACTATTATTTACCGAGTCTATTATCGTCTTATGAAAACCAATATTGCTCCTAAAGCACGAATAGAGAGCTTGAAAGGTTAGACTATGCTTATGGAAGCCAACCATGAACATAGTTCTACTTTTGTTCCTCGTCTCCTCAAATGGAAAGATATACTCTCCAATAATGATTGGCGTTTTGAAAACATAACTCAACCGTTTGCGTCTCATTCTGTAAGATCTCAGATTGAAAGAGTCATTCAATTTCTCGATGGGTCTATAGAACTCAAATTCTTAGACAATTTTGTTAGGAGATTTTCCTCTAATCGAAGGTCATCCTAGTCTCCTTCTACTTCTTGTCCATCGAGACCCGTTCCCAGGCCACATTCTTCTTCAAAAACCCCGGAGGAAGCAGATGATGATGAAATTATTTCTGTTGCTTACAACACTAAAAACAAAGTCACAGGGGTAGGCTTTTCAGGAAACGTCCCCAAAGTGTTCTACCAAGACCTCCCTGGCAGTCCCACTGCAAGTGAAATAGAGCCTCCTAAGGATAGTAAACCAACTTGGCTTGGAATGCTTAAGACAAGTAAAACCTTTGAGCCCAATCCAACTATCTTGCATGAACAATGGATACATCCAGATAATTAGGTAAAGAGAAAATGGTATGTTGCTACCTATACTCTTAAACAAAGAGAATCCTTTAGAGATTTGTGGATGGCTGATATGAGAAGAATCGGTTGTCAAAATAGAATTCTTCAAATGGTTTGAGATGACCGGTAGGATTGAAAATTGTGCCGAGTCATTACAAGTTATCATTAGCAAATGGTACAATGCTTCTAATAAGGCTATTGAATCTATAACCCCTCCTCTTGAAGGAATTAACATCCCTATTGCAGGTACAGTGATCAAACTCTTCCTTTCAAAGAGAAAAGTGATAAGACAAGTGGTTTACTCACATCTGCATATATTGACAGAGTAGTTGAACAAAACAATTACTCCAACCAAGTTCTTCATGTCATCTCCAGACAAATAGAAGAAACTAAACCTACCATCAGTAGAAGACCAACTCCGGCTTCTACTTCATCCAGCCATAATATTGAAACCTACCCAGAATTTAGAATCTCTGAATTTTCCAAAGAAAAATTCCCCAAAATTTCGGATACTTTTGAAGTAACAGGAAATGTCATTGAGAAAATCAATGCACAACTCAACAATTTCAATGTCTCCGTAAAAGATGATAAAACATCAAATAAGGTTTCTACTTCAGGAAGAACCTATTTCGCAGGAAAAATTCAATCTCCTTCAAAAACTTGCTAGTAGTCATTTCCATAATATGAAAAACTATCATAGCAAACCTTCTTTCCCAAACTTGCAGTATGAGGAAAATGCCTTCTTGTCCACTTTCTCTCATGAAGGAAGAAGCATAACTGAATGGAACATTAATGGCCTAGCTGAGCATCAAGTTTACAATAAATTCCATGAAATAGGTGTTGCCATTACTGCATATAAAATGCGTGGTTCGGCAGACAGAGATGCTGCTAATATGGTTGTTGCAGGTTTCACAAGAATGTTGAAACATTGGTGGGATAATTAATGCACTGATGAGATCAAGCAACTCGTTATTAATGCCACTGCAACATAATCAGTTGTAAAATTTGAAGGATACACACAATCCACTTCTCAGGTCATAAGGGAGGATGCTTGTGCTACTCTTCTTTATCACATTGCCAAACATTTTATTGGTGAACCAAAACTGTCCAGGATAGGAGTCTTCAAATCCTGAATAACCTAAGTTGTCCAAATTTAGACAACATTATTCATTACAAACATGCCTTTCTCAGCAAGGTTATGATTCGTCTAGACTGCAATTTGGATTTCTGGAAGGAACGTTTCATTAGTGGTTTACCTCCCCTTTTTGCAGATAAAGTAAGGACAAAGATTCAAGATCGCAATAATGGTAATATTCCTTATGGCAATCTTACTTATGGTGATTTGGTAAGCACCATCAACATTGTAGCACTTGAGCTCTGCAAAGATATCAAGCTCAAACATCAGCTCAAGAAAGAGCAGTCTTCGTCTAGAGAGGAACTTGGAAGTTTCTGTAGATAGTTTGGTTTTATCATTCCACCTGCTAAGATCAAGAAAGATAAAAACGAAAAATATCATAGGAAGAAATCTCGAAGAAGAGATGATTCTACCAGACCAAAGAAAAAGAAACATAGGTCCAAGAGACCTAGAGATACCAAGTTGGATGTTTGTTGGACATGTGGAAAGACCGGCCATAAAGCTAGCAAATGCCGATCAGGAGCCAAAAAAAAGAAAATCAATCTTCTTGGTATGGATGAAGAAACCAAAGGTAAGCTACTTGCCATACTTGATGAACCTTTCTCTGAATTTTCAGGTACATTTGATGAATACAGTGATGATGAAGACGTTGATCTTGATTATGATTCAGACAAAAGACAATCTGGAAAAGATTGCACTTGCACTGAAGCCTTCTGTACTTGTGACAGTGCACCACATATCTGAGTACTCTCTGACCATTCGAAATAAGCTCTTTTTGATGTCATTCAACACATTAATGATAATGAGGCTAGGAATCGTTTTCTCCTAGAAATCAAAAATCTCCTTCTTAATACAGACAAACCCAAACCCCGTCCGATAATTGAACCTTTCAGCATAAAGCAAATCATGAATCGCTCAGATAACCATTCTGAACCATCCATTTCAAATCTTCGCCATGAGGTCTCTAGTCTCAAAGAAGAGATTAGAAATATCAAATCTCGACTTTGTATCGTTAATACTGATATCCTGACCAATCAAGTTCCTAAAAGAACTACTCTTCAAGACTTTGAGTCTGATCAAGATTCTTTTCAAGAAAATGATAATACTAATGTTGTTCTTCCCAACATCAATAATGATCATCTAATTGAACCTTTAGTCACCACTACAAGTAATGACACTTCTACTTCTGCAGCACCAGGAGTAACGGTAATCTCTTCAATTAGACCTCAGAGTCATCATATACATGTACAAATAGTTGTTAGTAAACATTTTGTTATTAATAAAATTGCTTTGCTTGACAGTGGTGCAGATAGGAATTGCATTGTAAAAGGTATTGTTCCGACTAAGTATTTACAAAAAAGTACTTCAAAATTATACTCCGCTACAGGACAACCTTTGAAGATAAATTATAAGCTTTCAAAAGCTCATATTTGCAATAATGGCATTTGTTTAACAAATGATTTTGTTATAACTAAAGATATCAATGAAGATATTATTCTTGGAATACCTTTTATCACTAAGATAAAACCTTGTTTTACAAATCTAGATGGTATTACTACTACTATCCTTGAAAGAGGTCTTCATTTTCCTTTTGTCAAAACCCTTTCACAAGATGAAAGTAATTTTGTAAGAGAAAACACTATTTTCCGAATTAACAACCTTTCACAACATATCACCTTTTTAAAGGATGAAATTCGTGTCAAAAAAATCATGGGAACGCAAAAAACTTATAGTTGATTTACCATACATTGATGGATTCAATGAACATGCTATTACCACCAAGGCAAGGCCCATTCAGATGAATCAAGAAAGAGATTGACACTCTTTTAAAAAATAAGATTATCAGGATTTCTAAATCCCCTTGGAGTTGTTCTGCTTTCTACGTTAATAAAAACACGGAGAAAGAAACAGGAGCACCAAGACTGGTGATCAATTACAAACCTTTAAACTTTGTTTTAAAATGGATCAGGTACCTTATACCTAACAAATGAGACCTTTTGAAAAGGACTTTTAAAGCCAATGTTTATAGCAAGTTTGATATGAAATTGGGTTTTCGGCAAATTCAGATTTCGGAAAAAGATAAATATAAAACTGCTTTCAACGTCCCGTTTGGGCAATATGAATGGAATGTAATGCCTTTTGGGCTCAAGAATGCCCCTTCTGAATTTCAAAATATCATGAATTTCATATTCAATGATTACTCTTATATGTCTATTGTTTATATTGATGATGTGCTTATCTTTTCAGAGAACATTGATTCTTATTTTAAACATCTCAACACCTTCTTCAAGATTGTTAAGAATAATGGGATAGTTGTTAGTGCCAAGAAAATGGTACTCTTTCAAATCATCATCAGGTTCTTAGGTCATGACCTTTATCAAGGCACTTATAAACCTATTTGTAGAGCCATAGAGTTCTCTTCTAAGTTTCCTAATGAAATTCCTGATAAAACCCAACTTCAGAGGTTTTTAGGAAGTTTAAATTACGTAGCTGATTTCATTCCAAAAGTCAGACAAATTTGTGAACCTTTATATAAAAGACTTAGGAAAAATCCAGTTCCTTGGAGTACTGAACAAACTCAAGCTGTCATCCTTGTCAAGACTCTAGTCCAAACTATTCCGTGTCTAGGAATCCCAAACCCAGATGCTTTTATGATTGTTGAGACTGACGCGTCTGATGCAGGTTATAGAAGGATCCTCAAACAAAAAATAGATCTTGAATCTACAGAGCAACTAGTTCGTTTTACATCCGGAATCTGGAATTCCGCCCAGAAAAACTATTCAACTATTAAAAAGGAAGTTTTGTCTATAGTGTTATGTATCACTAAGTTTCAAGATGACCTTATCAATAAAGAATTTTTATTAAGAGTAGATTGTAAATCTGCTAAAGAGATCTTGCAAAAAGATGTTGAAAACCTTGTTTCAAAACAAATATTTACTTGATGGCAAGCTCTACTATCTAGCTTTGATTTCAAAATCGATTTTATCAAAGGAGAAGATAACTCCCTACCAGATTTTCTAACTCGTGAATTTTTTCAGGGAAAGCATGAGGTCGTTTAAACCAAACACTCCTTCCAAAGGAGACAACCTCCCAAAAGCAAAAATGGCTAGACCATTTATCCTTTCCCTTTTAACACCAACAAAAGTTTAAACTTCACAAAGACCTGAACTAACCTTTCAAAACAAGTTCACAACTCTAGCCGACTATCCTAGGCTACCCTGCCCTTCTTAACAAAAGCTTCCTTTTCCACCCCAGCCAAAGATGATCAATCTTAGGCCAATAAAGCCCTTTGAACAAGGTACATCTTCCAGCTCCGTTCAGACCAAAGAAAGCTATACCATGAAACCACCTGAGTCTTTTGCCCAAGCCGTTAACCCTGAGTTAACCAAAACAACCCATTCCAAACCAACTCCAATAGAAGAATCTTTTGAATTTATTGTTTCACAGGTATTGCCTATTATGGCTCTCAACAAAGAATATGGAAATGTAGTTACAGAAGTCCTTATCAGACCTTGTTACACAGATTCCAATTATGTGGATACTGACAATCCACTAAAAACCAGAAGATTCTATGAAGTCATTCTTACAGTTATGGATTCAATAGAGATTGAGCATTCTAGATATGCAAACAATTATATTAATTACTCAAGATTTACTATCAAGAAAATCTTGGATTCATTTGAATGGTTTGCAGTTCATTTGCACACCCCCATTGCTTTGACGATAACTCACAAACCACAGACTTATAATTGCTATGATAATAAGGCAGCATGGATGAATTTCCTTTACTTGAGACCAAGACACACTTGGTTCGTAAAGTATAGTCCAAGTATTATCAAAGCACCCATCCCCAGATGGTTCTACAAATGGTGGAACTTATTCGGAGGAATTGAGAAGATCCTTCCCCAACAATTTCTCAATAGGTTTGAAGATTTCCAAACCAAAGAAGAAATTACTACTTTACCAACGCATATTAAATTATGCAAGTATTATATTCAGAAAAGAATATCTTATATTATTTCTTGGAATTTCTCCAAGAATGATTTTGAATGCATTCAATATTTGTGTAAACAAATTCAAGTTAAAGGTTGGATTCTCAAACTGCCAGATGCTAAGGTCCAAGAGAAGACAAGATCCTCTGCAAAGAATTTATCCAAATCAGCTCTCAAACAAAAATTGAAAGAAGCATTGGATAACATGCAAAAATATGATGAACACCAGATCATGAAGATGATTGAAGACGCAGCTTCCACAGAAAGCAGCAGTGAAGACAATGGAGACATGTGTTACCCCAAAGGTTTAGCCTTGGCTTACATGGATCCTGATTATGAATAGGAAAAGGACTCTTATGGGAAAATAGAGGCAAAGCTGGAATTATTTTTCCATATAGTGGCATTTCACTATTCTAAAATAGCATCCATTGAGAAGCTACAAGACAAAACACTTTTGAGAAAAGTTTTCCATTATATCTCTTGAGTCAAAAGAGATTCCCACTCAAGTCACTTCGTCAAAGAAGCAGACCCCAATGTTTCCCACTAAGGAAAAAGACACTCCACTACCTAGACTTTAATAAAAGTAATAGGTCCCTCCATTATTGTCGGCAACATCTTAGCCATCCACTTGTATGCCTAAGAAATAAAGGCACTTACTCCCTCTTCTATATAAGAAGACACTCTTTGATCTTTCAAAGGCATCAGAAAATATCAGGACTTACTCCTATATTCTCAAAGCCTTCTTGTAATCTATGTTTTTATTTCCTTTGCTTGAAGTTATGCAATAATCGTCGGTTTCTTGTAAGTTGTTCTTCTTGTTCTTCTTTTTTAATTCCGCATTTCTTAAGATCCTTTTTCTTTCTAAGTGCCTTGATAAAGGTCATGACCTAAAAACCTGATGTTGGTTTGAAAGAGTACCATTTTCTTGGCACTAACAACTAACCCATTATTCTTAACAATCTTGAAGAAGGTGTTGAGATGTTTAAAATGAGAATCAATGTTCTCTGAAAAGATAAGAACATCATCAATATAAACAATTGACATATAAGAGTAATCATTGAATATGGAATTCATGATATTTTGAAATTCAGAAGGGGCATTCTTGAGCCCAAAAGGCATTACATTCCATTCATATTGCCCAAATGGGACGTTGAAAGCAGTTTTATATTTATCTTTTTCCAAAATCTGAATTTGCCAAAAACCCGATTTTATATCAAACTTCCTATAAACATTTGCTTTAAAAGTCCTTTTTAAAAGATCTCGATTATTAGGTATGGGGTACTTGATCCATTTTAAAACAAAGTTTAAAGGTTTGTAATTGATCACCAGTCTTGGTGCTCTTCTTTCTTTCTACGCGTTTTTATTAACGTAGAAAGCAGAAAAATCCAAGGGTATTTAGAAATATTGATAATCTTATTTTTTAAAAAAGTGTCAATCTCTTTCTTACAAAATTCCATCATTTCATGATTCATCTGAATGGGCCTTTCCTTGGTGGCAATAGCCTATTCATTGAATCCATCAATGTATGGTAAATCAACTATATGTTTTCTGCGTTCCCAAAAGCATTGGGAAAATCATAACATATTTCTTCTTCGAACTGTTTCTGAAGATTAGCTATTTTAGTAACTATCTCCGGGTTCTTTTTAATCTGTTTGATTTTCTTTACACGAATTTTATCCTTTAAAAAGGTGATATGTTGTGAAAGGTTGATAATTCGGAAAACAGTGTTTTCTCTTACAAAATTACTTTCATCTTGTGAAAGGGTTTTGACAAAAGGAAAATGAAGATCTTTTCCAAGGATAGTAGTATTAATACCATCTAGATTTGTAAAACAAGGTTTTATCTGAGTGATAAAAGGTATTCCAAGTATAATATCTTCATTGATATCTTCAGTTATAACAAAATCATTTGTTAAACAAATGTCATTATTGCAAATATGAGCTTTTGAAAACTTATAATTTATCTTCAAAAGTTGTCCTGTAGGGGAGTATAATTTTGAAGTACTTTTTTGTAAATACTTAGTCGGAACAATACATTTTACAATGCAATTCTTATCTGCACCATTGTCAAGAAAAGCAATTCTGTTAATAACAAAATGTTTACCAACAACTATTTTCACAGGTATATGATGACTCTGAGGTCTAATTGAAGAGATTACCGTTACTCCTGATGCTGCAGAAGTAGAAGTGTCATTACTTGTAGTGGTGACTAAAGGTTCAATTAGATGATCATTATTGATGTTGGGAAGAACAACATTAGTATTATCATTTTCTTGAAAAGAATCTTGATCAGACTCAAAGTCTTGAAGAGTAGTTCTTTTAGGAACTTGATTGGTCAGGATATCAGT
>JAJOOH010011798.1:0-26241 GCA_029582605.1 Solanum gracilifrons | reverse complement strand
AAACTCAACTTTTCATCAATTTTCCTTCAAACCAACTTCGAAAATACAACAATTAGGACTCGGGGCAACTATCGGGAGGGGTAAAACGGTCATTTTATGAAAATTTCCAAAAATGACCTTTAGGGTCATTACACCGCGTCAAGTCACATTCCGACTAACAAATCGAAACAAAAGAGTACTTTCTTAAAAGAAGTTCTAAGTCAACAGAGATCAAGTAAAAAGAAACAGAGGAACTTCTATATATAAAGTTATAACTAGAATGTCATAGCAATAAAAGTATACTTTACATACTACAACCAATAAATGATTTAGTGTCAACTATTTAACAGCAATAATATAATTATGGCTATATTATATCAGCAATATTAAACATCAGTATACATAACTAACACTCTATATAGATAGCACTAAATGTTTTAACGACTCTGAATGCAATGACATTCAATTGCCGCTATATTAACACTAAAAAAAAATCTATTGCCACCAAATAACTCGATCTTTCATTATTGTGACACTGTCAATACATAAAACTTAAACTTTTGCTATGTTATGTTTTTGGACTTGTTGAAACAAATTAATGTTGTGAATTTAATTTACAGATAGGTATGGCAAGTGGACTAGAGACACTATGTGGTCAATCATATGGAGCAAAACAATATCATATGCTTGGTTTACATCTTCAAAGATCATTGATTGTCTTAACAATTACCACAACACTTTTACTCCCATTATTTCTATTTACAACTCCAATTTTAAAAGCATTAGGCCAAGAAAATGACATAGCACAAGTGGCTGGAGTAGTTTCACTTTGGTTCATCCCAGTGGCATATGCATATGTTGTGTCATTTACTTGCCAAATGTACCTTCAAGCACAAAGCAAGAACATAATTATTGCATACTTAGCTGCAATTACACTAATAATCCATGCATTTTTGTCTTGGCTTTTGACAATCAAGTACAAATTTGGGCTATCTGGTGCTATGATATCAACAATTTTGGCATTTTGGATACCTAATATTGGACAATTAGTGTATGTTATGGGTGGATGGTGCAAAGATACTTGGACTGGCTTTTCATTCTTGGCTTTCAAGGATTTGTGGCCTGTTGTCAAACTTTCTCTATCATCTGGTGTCATGCTCTGGTGAGTCCATGCGCAAACTTTTATACTATCAGTGTAGTTTAACTATTTAGAGCATGCTCTAATAATGTCATGATTTAATTTGATGAATCTACACCTTTAACTTGCACATTGGTAGCTGATCAGAGTTATTTTGAAAGGGTTATGTTGAATTTGAGCAGATTAAAATAAATTGAGTTAATGAATAGTTGGATAAAGATCACTTGAGTTGAGATGACTAGATTGAAATGAGCAAAACATTTTTGAGTCAATAGTTCAACCAGCTCAGCATAATTTAACTATTTAGAGCGTGCTCTAATGTCATTGCTTTGGTGACCCTATACATTTCACTTGCACATATTGGTAGCTCAGAGTTATTTGTAGGGGTATCAAATAACTTGGTTGAGCTGAATTTAGACGAATTAAAATAAATTGAATTAATAAATAGTTGGACTCACTTGAGTTGAGATGAACAGGATCAAAATGATCTTAACATTGATCATAGTCCAACCAACTCAGCGTAATTTAACTATTTAGAGCATGCTCTATTATCATGCTTTGGTGAATATATACACTTCACTTGCACATTAGTAGCTGAGAGTCATTTGTAGGGGTGTCAAATACGTTGGTTGAGTTGAATATAGTTGAATTCAAATAAATTGAGTTAATAAATAGTGAGATCACGATCACTTGAGTTGAGATGAACTAGATCCATATGAGATACATATTGAGTCATAGTCCAACCCGCTCAGCATAATTTCACTATTTAGAGCATACTCTATTATCATGCTTTGGTGAATCTATAAACTTCACTTGCACATTGGTAGCCCAGAGTTATTTGTAGGGGTGTCTAATAATTTTGTTGAGCTGAAAATAGTCGGATTCAAATGAATTCAGTTAAAAAATAGTCAAATAACGATACTTGACTTGAGAATTGAGATGTACTGAAACAATATGAGCTAAATATCGAGTTGTAGTCCAATCAGCTCAGAGTAATTTAACTATTTAGAGCATGCTATAATACTATCTAATCATCTAAAAGATAACTACAGATGAGAATCCATAAAATATAAAATTATGGCATCCAATTTAGGTGGAAGGTACAAATTATCAAATATTGAGCATGTAATAACCTTATTTTATTTTATTTTTGGGTACAAGTGTTGAGCTTTGGTACAACAGTATACTTGTCCTTCTGACTGGAAATTTCAAAAATTCTGAGGTTCAAATTGATGCCCTTTCTATATGGTATGTTCCTTTTCCTCATTACATTCTCTAACTCTCTAGTGAGGGAAGGTTGATAAGACAAATTTAAAATTTAAACTTCATTTGTTCGGTTTTAATAATATTGAATTCATTATATTTTAAAAATTATAGATATCTATTTTTATTATAATTATTAGTAAAATTTTACATATATATTTATACTATGCATTAAAATTATTGAATTCATATGAATCCGTTACCGCTAGGTTAAAAAGTTTTCCTCTTTTGCAGCCTTAACATCAATGGTTGGGAAATGATGATAGCTCTTGGCTTCATGAATGCAGCATGGTAATGTTCCTTCTATTTATTCTACTTGTCTCACAAAAAATGCTATGACTTATATTATTGTAGTTTTCGTAATCATTTCATCTAAGAATTTTAATTGCATGTGAACTTATGACCTTTATTTATTTTGATATCATATTAGATGAAATTTAAATTGCATGTGAACTTATGACCTCTATTTATTTTGATATCATATTAAAGTTTACGTATAATTATTTCATTTAAAAATTAAGTTATTAAAAAAATATTTTTTTAACTATTTAATGATATTGTATCTCAACAGACGTCACCACCTCGAACAATTCAAGGTCCAAATTTCACTTTTACCTTTAGTAAAATGATTTACAAATTACAACCACACAAATATCTAAGAATGATATCAAACTACAAGTTTCAAAGATCTTTTCAAATTACAATGCTACTTAAAATAGCTTTTTATATTCTTGCATGATTTAATTCAAACTTGTTCCGCAAAGGATTTCGAATCAAGGTTTATCAAAAACAACATTTCTATCTCACAAAAATAAAGATAAGATGTCATATATCTTCTTTTTTTTAAATTCACGAGACTATACTGAATATGCTATTATTATCGTGTAATGTTGATTAATTAATTATGATTTTCAGTGTACGAGTAGCAAATGAGTTGGGAAGAGGAAGTTCAAAGGCAGCAAAATTCTCAATTATGACAATAGTCTTAATATCTTCTGCTATTGGATTCACCCTAGCATTATTCTTCTTCTTCCTAAGGGGACGTTTGGCTTTTGTTTTCACAGAAAGAATAGAAGTTGTAAAAGAAGTAGATAGTTTATCTCCTCTCTTGGCCTTTTCAGTTCTATTGAATAGTGTTCAACCTGTACTTTCTGGTAAGTTTACTAATTATTTCTTGACGTAATACATAAATGTGCATGCATTTTAACTTAGCCTTAAATGACATCGATGTCCTCTTATTTTGAGTAGGCATAAAGTAGGTACTAAACTCGTATAAAATTGAACAAATAGACACATTCGTCCTAGGTGACATCCTACATGAAAATTTATAAGTATCCTACGTGGTGCCCAATGTCACGTAGGCTACGTGTATTAAGTCATGTAAAAGTTCTACTTGTTCAATTTTATACAACTTTAAGTGTTTATTTGTGCACATTCAAAATTGGAAAGCATAAATATCAGATAAAGTCAAGTTAAAAGACATATTTATATCTTATGCCTTATTTCTATATATATAACTTTTAATACAATTCATACCTTAATAATTCATGCGTTATTAATTTTTGTATTATAGGTGTGGCTGTTGGGGCTGGGTGGCAGAACATTGTGGCCTATGTTAACATTATATGTTATTACTTGGTGGGAATTCCTGTTGGAGTAATGCTTGGCCATTTTCTACAATTACAAGTTACAGTAAGTGTTTCTATCACGACTCGGCTCGCTAGTGATATTGTCCGCTTTGGGCCTAGATTTGCATGACTTTAAAATGCGTCACTAGTTAATAAGGTCTGCTTACTTAGCTTATATACCCAACATCTCTCTTATGTTTTGCTGATGTGAGACTTCTAATCTTAAGTCAAAGTTGTCACGCCCCGAGCCTACACCCCGACATGGCTGGCACTCGAGAACCATTGCTGGCCCCAAGCAAACCCTTGGTCTGGCTTACTTACTCAGTGGAAGACTCAATTCAACAAAGACAAGTCTATGTAATAAACTAGAATGTTATAAAGGAACACTCAATTGACCATTAAGGCAAACTCAAGTCTTAACACAAGATAATGATAATGAAAAGACTAAAGAACTAACATCTGATTGTCTATGAAGCCTCTAAAACAACTAAGATGGATGTCGGGACAAACCCCACGACATCCTAATGAACTAATAAAATAACTGAAAGCATTAAAAAGTAGTCCTCTGGAATGCAAGAAGGCTCACCAACTGACTCTGGAGTGCTCACTAGATCAACGATGCGCTGGATGCCGATCCTAGTACCTGTGTCTGCATCATAATAAGATGCAGGCCAACTGGCATCAGTACATTGAATGTACGAGTATGCGAGTTGGAATGCTAAACACAACATAGGCTTGAAAGGAATCTGAAGAACTTACCTGGCTCAACTCAACTCAACTCAACGTAACTGAACTTATTTCAATATAAAGAAGTTTAAAACAATTGCAATATAAAGTAAAGTTGTTTAAAAACATGATGTTAACTCTGTGTGTATGCAAGGATACAACACAACTCTGAAATGTATGTAAAAAAACAAATAACTGTGTATATAAGAATACAATTACTTCTGTGGGAGTTTCTCTAACCGACAACCATCACGTAAGAGCTATTGTGATGATACAACGTTTTGCCTCACGCTGTTAGGGCCATCCTATACCTTGCCGAGGGTATAGAACCTGAACTACTAGGTGAATCCACTAGTCTATGCTAAAAAGCACTAAAGGAATCATCTAAAAAGTATGACCATTTTCTACCCATGATGGCTACATGGTTTATGGGGGCTGTGAGTTGTCTGAACTCTCCCCCATATCGGTGCTCAATACTATTCCCAAAAATATAATATTAGATCTTATGTTTTAAAACATACTTCTTTTTGTGATTTGAGATTAGTGCTCAAAAACTTAGCTCAAAGGCTATCTTAGAAATCATAGTTTCCTCTCTTGCTTTATTTAGAAAACGATTACTCTTTTTTGAAAACTAGCCAGAAGGCTCTTTGGAAATCGAGGTTTCCTTTCTTGTTTAAATGTGAAAACATTTTAAACCCTTTGGAAATACATAGTTCCTATATACTTTTGAAGAAATGAACTTCAAACTTTACTCTTAAATCTTTACTCAACTTGAACTTTAAGTCTTAAAACAAAGTTAAAATATTTGGAAAAGACTTTTGGAAAACTCTAAGAACTTCTCTTGACTTTGATCTTAACTTTCCTTGAATTGGATTATGGATTCAAGGTTTGTGATCTCATATTTATGGATGATTTCATGATGTTTAGATGTACCTTAGAGTGTTGGAATCAACTAGAAAACATAGGTACATTGCTAAGGAACTAGTACGAAAGATTGGGGAAGAAATGGGAAGAACTGGTGACCTTGGCGCTCTGAGAGGCGCGGGGCGCCAGAGCACAAACTTCAGAGCTGAAGTTGTGGTGCTCTGGCTGGCGCGTCGCCCCAGAGCCCAAACTTTAGACTTTGAAGTGGGGCGTTTCGGATTGGACTTTCCTTATTCCAATAGCCCAACTTCCAAAGGGCATAACTCAAACTCGTAATCACGCAAACTCAACGGCGTTGGAAAGATAATTCCAAGAGCTTTCCTACCATATCTATAGGTACCTCTAACTCATCCTGAGCTAGAAGTTATGTCCGTTTGAAGTTGGCCAAAACTCAACTTATTCTAACTTAACAAAATTTCCAGATTTTCATTCATTCCAAAAATGACTATTTCCAATTATTAGCTTCTTCCTAGTTATTTCAAATTGCGAGACATTACAAGAGTATTATATACACCCCCTCTATGGATTCAACGTCTTCGCTGAGGTTTGCCCCGCCTTATCGGGATTTGCCTAAATATTGAATCCTATCCCACATCGAGAAGGATGACACATGAGTGACTCGGATATCAAATTTGTCACGGCTTAGCCTGCTAGTGATATTGTTCGCTTTGGACTTGAGCCTGCACGACATTAAAACGTGTCACTAGTTAGTAAGGTCTGCTTACTTATATATTCAACATCTCTCCTATATTTTACCGGCGTGGAACTTCTAATCTTAAGTTTGAGTGTTACAGTCCCTTTTCAGCTGCATATAATTTAATTTTATCTTTAATATGAATTTCTTATAGAGATATGAATATTATGACATGTTGTTGAATTGTTTTGTAGGGAGTTTGGATGGGAATGTTGATTGGCACACTTGTTCAAACTGTTGCACTAGTTATGATCACTTCCAAAACTGATTGGGATGAACAGGTACCTTTGCAACGTTTATTTTTTCGAATTAATTATGTGGTTTTCTTTCAATGAAAAGAATTAGAGAAAATAATAAGAACAATCCCTAATGTTTGGAGGTAAATTTAAATAGTGTTTTATAATATATCGCGGACAACTTTGATCCTTTAAGTTGTTCTTGTAAAAACTTTAACAAACTTTGGATGTTAGATTTACGGCATAATATATAAACATATCGTTTAATTTTCCCTTATCTGATATCCATGTCCTCCAACTTTGAATGTGTGCAAGTAGACATGACTTAAATTGGTATAAAATTGAGCAAGTAAATACATATTTTACGTGACATAATACAAAAAAAAATGCAATTTTCTTTTGTAGGTAAGACTCACTCAACAACGAGTTAAAGGATGGGCAATACAAGATGACAATAATGTTACCTCACAAGGAGCTTAACACAACAAATGGCCTAAATTACAATAATTTGTCAAATTGTTTTAATTATTATAAATTATCAAATATCATTTCAGTATTTAGCTCCCATATTTGATAAGTTTGCTAGTTCGATTGTTTTATATTGCGCGCTAGCCCCTTGTATAGGGTTCCAAACCTGCGCACCCCTAAACTACAAGCTTTCTTTGAAGCCCCTACAACATGGGATATTTGAAGAATTCCCTTTCTACAAACCTTTCTATAATATATGAGAAGCTCTTCGAGCTTTCTTCGCATGCTTGAGCGCATCCCCTTTCTATTAGTAAGGTTGTCAAATTTCCTTTAGTTCCTTTATGACTATAATCTAAATAATAGGGGTAGGGGGGCGCTAAGGCGCAACGGCTTTCGCGCAGCTGCTACGCCATTGCTTTTTGCCAGGATCTCTTTCCTAGGAGCTCATAGAAAGATAGCGAAGTCAGATAGTTCTTTCTTGCTTTCCTTCTATCTTTCTTTCTATTTCAAAGTGGTTCAGATCACTGCTTACTTACTTGACTTGCCCCCTTTTTTTTAAGCAAGGGAGAAGTCGTTCAAGCAAGCGAAGTGGAATCTATTAGAATAAAAAATAGTGCAGCTATTTAAGTGCTTATTTTTAAATTTTTCTAATAGTCGCTTGAATAAATAATTAGCACTTATTAGTTGAATTTAGTCATGAATAGTAACCTCTTTATTTTATTTTACGATTTCTAATTCGATTGTTTTACGTTTCTATTTCTTTTCTTCAATGTTTATTTCATTTACAGACGAGGATCCAAAATATACTCTATTTTTTTTAAAGATTATTTGATTATATTTTAAATATTTTTTTTAAAAAATAAAAAATAAAAACAAAAGATAATGTCTAAACAATCCAAATAGACTCCTAGTAATAGATAGATAATGATATATAGTTCAGGTCGTAAAAAGAAATAATTGATAAATAAGCACAAAAAAGTGATAGTCCAAGTGTTTTCGACCTTTATGATCTCAAATTAAGTATACTAACGTATAGGAATGGTGATGAGGACATGAAGTATGTCAAACTTTTAAATCCCCAAAATATAATTTAAAAATAAATATAAAAAGCTACGATTCTTTCTGAAACAAACTAAAAAAGAAAAAGTGTCACGTTAATTAGTCACCACCTCCATAAATTCTTGATCATTCTCCATTGATTGCAATCTTGTGTTCTCCACAAATACTCTAGTCTTATTAAATATAATTGGATTTTCAATCCATCCTTTATACATTTTGATCACTTCTTAACAACCATCTTATTTATTTGCATTGCAACCCATCCTAGTCCATTTTCTAGTAACTCCTTTGCACTTGTCTTTATTATCTCGATATGAACGGCATTTCCAAAATATCCTTCTAGTAGAGGAAGGTTTAGTCTTGACCTTGCATCTTATGAAGACATAATTAAGTATTCCTTATGTCTGTCTCAATTTATTAAATGATACTATTTTCTTTTTAATATGTCTCGAAAAGAATGATGTATATTTCTATCCATTCTTGACCGCCACAATATTATTGCCAAGGGTCAAAAATCTAGTTAAAGTATTCTAGATTTTTGACTTTCATATCTTAACTATGTGTGAGTTTCCTACCTGAAGTCTTGAACTATCACCAAATGTTTATGGAAATAGAGCTACCTGAACAATAATGATATTTTAGGTAGAAATGAACAATTGATAGTTGAAATTGTTAAAGAATGACAAAAGTCCCACATTGATGGTTAATGAGATGGGTGGACTGCTTATAAGGCTTGGACAATCCTCCTCCCTTTGAGCTAGCTTTTGGGGTGTGAGTTAGGCCTAGGACCTAATTTAACAGAAATATATTTAGATAAATATTTGATGATAATTTAGTTAACAAACTCACACACCTAAAACTCATGAAAAACTTGAGATGCTTTGAGTATAATTTTTATCCTTCACTCTAAATATAAATAAATAAGTAAAGGCAACATGTTGAAAAGATTATGACATTAGTGAACAAGGACTTATTTGGATCAATTTTATAAAGTACGCTCATATTTTACCCCAATTATTGAAGATCATTTCCAAGAATACAGTGATCAATCAAGTTTTTAGTAAAGCAAATTTTCTTATATGTCTTTTAAATATTTGAAATAATTAATTATTATATTTATATATAATATTTTTTATATAATTTGTAAATATATAAATTTTATGAATCTATATTCAAATTTACTGTCATAATTTCAATTGTATCATCTAAATCGAAAAACGGAAAGTAATTAAAAGTGTACTCACCTTTGAGATCGAATACTGATAAAGACTTCTTCCCTTTCATCAGGCTTGCGACATCGAGTAACACATTACCATAGATGAGCCAGGTAAGCTTGCAAAGAAAAAATCGAGACAATACCCATCTAATTTAAAGTTGAATTACAAAAATATTCGTCAAAATTAATTGAATGGTCATTTTATTCTTTATCCAATTTTATTTAACAATTAATTATAAAACTGTCATTAGTTCACGTATAAAGTATTGATTCATGTGAATTCAGTAATTTTTATTCAAACGGTGTATTTATATTAAGAAATTTATATAATATATATTGGATTATGAACCTAATTATTATTATATATTAACTTGATATCATTATAAGAATCAGAAGCAAATTCATAATTTAAACTCTTGTATATTCAAACAACCTTTGATTAACTACAAAAAGATTACATCCATATAGAGGGAGATACATTTTTTGAAAAGGATGAGGGTATAACCATCTTTAATATAGACATATTTTATTTTATTTTAGAAAAAAATGATATAGACATGTCAATTACTTGATACGAAATTTGACATTATTAGAAAACCAAGGGAAAAAGTAATAAAAATACAGAAAAAAAGCTAAAGTGTGAATTACCAGGTGAGCCCACTAAATGTCTATCTATCCACCTCAATCAATCAGTGAATTAAATCACTTTATTTTTGTCGATAGAAATAAAGACACATATATTATATTCATTGTACTCAAAAATGGAAATGTATAAACTACTTTAATAATTAAGACACACATATATTATATTCAACTAACGTTCAAACAATTTATTTAAAATATAAATATTATCACTTGAACTCGAAATTTTAAATTTTAAAATTCTGATTTCGTACACCACTTTATCATGTTGTGCATCAAAAAATTAAAACAACAGCATTTTGTCTATTCATTATTATTATTTTCTTTTTTTCCCTTCGATGATCCAAGCGTGTATTAAAACTTCGACTAAATTCGACTTTCCACGCTAATGCAGGATTGGAATTCGTTGACCTTTGACTTTTTTCAGGAAGATATATCAATAATTAAAAAATATAACAAACTATTCTCATGCTATGTTTTATTCAATAATGAAATTGGATGTAGATCTGGTTTCTTCCGTAAATAAATATTAATGCACGTTTACTCTTTTCAAAACATTCAAGCAAAATTCCAATTGACTTATGCTGTTTTGTTGGAAATCTTATGAAAAATATTTTTTCATAAGAATTTTTTTTTTAGTTAGTAGTAAAAAAATGATACATTTCTTTTTTAGGAGTTGGGGGAGCAATACGTGAAGCATCACCATTTTTGGACATATTTTAGTTATTTAGGAGCCATTTTACTGGAATTAGGCGATTTTCTCAGTTTTTCGTGTATGTTAACCTATGAATATTTTGGTGATATGTTTTTCACATACTTTTTTGCAAAATCTTTACGAAACCTTCCACATGGAGTTGGGGCGCAGTACGTGAAGCTTCATCTTTTTTTTGGACACATTTTGGTCATTTAGGAGTCATTTTACAAGAATTAGGCGATTTTCTCAACTTTTTGTGTGTTAGCTCATGAATATTTTGGTGATATGCTTTTGATCGACTTTTTAGCAAAACTTTTATAGAACCCTCCGTATGGAATTGGTGGAGCTGTCGTGAAGCCTCACCATTTTTGGACATATTTTGGGCATTTTGGAGCCATTTTATAGGAATGAGGCGATTTTCTCAGTTATATGTTAACCCGTGAATATTTTGGTGATATGATTTCCAATAGACTTTTTTTGCAAAACTTTACGGAACCCTCTATGGAGTTGGGGGAGCAGAACGTGAAGCATCACCATTTTTGACATATTTTGGGCATTTATGAGCGTCATTTTACAGGAACTCAGCGATTTTCTCATTTTTTTCGTGTGTGTTAGCTCATTAATATTTTGATGATATGGCTTCCGATAGACTTTTCTGCCAAACCTTTACAGAACTTATTGTAGACTACAAGTTTCAAAAGTCTTTCCATCTATGATCTTAAACTCCGTACGCAATCAAATCACATCACATAAATTAAAACGGAGACAATACTTTTAAATAAGAAGTAAATAAAAAGCCAATACAACACAAAAAAGTTAATCCTAGTAAGGAAGTTTTAAGTCTTGGTTACAAACTCCATGAATTCTTGATCATTTTCCAATGCTTCCAAAGTCTCTTGCAAAATGCAAACTTCAATATCTACACTTCCTTCTTTTTCACCAGGAAATAAAGCAATTTTCCCATCACTTTTATTTGCTATTCCACTCCTCACACCAATTGGATTTCCCCAACCAAAATCATTACCATAAATATTATACCTTGGAGAACTACTAATAAGCAATCTATTATTCCCCTCATATACTGACCCCTTTTTTAATATAACTGGATTTTCAACCCATCCTTTGTATATTTTCACCACTTCTTCATAGTTTTGAGAAGAAACCATCTTGTTTATTTGCATTGCACCCCATCCTAGCCCATTTTCTAGTAGCTCCCTTGCACTTGTCTTTACTTGTTTCAAATGAATTGCATTTCCAAAATACCCTTCTAGAAGAGGAGGATTTACTCTTGATCTTGCGCCTGTTGAAGACATAATTAAGTACTGATGAGATTTATGGAAGACATAATTAAGTTATTTTAAGCTTTTAAATGTAATGATAACAGTATCTAAACAGAATAACAGTCATGGGTTTAAAATTTATTGATATGTAGTAATTAAAAAAAAAGGAGTTAAGACTACATATGGCGAACGTGTTATATACATAAAGGAAAAGGTCTAATTATGCCATTAAACTTTGAGAACTGACTCAAATATGTCATTTATTAAAATAGCTGGATTAAAATATTAGCTGATATATCACAAAAAAAAATAGTTTAAATATGCCTAGTACATATTTGGATCAATTTTATCATAAAGCTACCTTTCTCTTTTGATTTACTTGTCAAATTAAGGAAGAATAAATTTTTTTTCTATAAACATTTAGTTAATGCCTTTAAAAAATGTAGTGAGTAAAATATATTTGGGATCCTATCAATTAATAGTGATATAATGATATTTACGATATCAATTATTATTTTCTTAATAAGTGCGTCAAATCAAAATTTGACAAGTAAATAGAGCTAAAGGGAGTATTACCCGATGATATACTAGGCCATTTCCTAGAATTCAATGACATATTTGAACATTTTCACAATATATGAGTCAAGAAATCAAAATAGTTAATACTCAAAAACACATATGATCGTATCACTTTCTAACAAGTCACACCTCAATTGTCGGTTATTTTCCTTTTTATACTTGAAGTATCACTATTCATGTAATAAAACACACCTCATAATTAACTAAACCAACAATCCACAATTCCATTTTCCTACCTAAAAGGCTAAAATCATCACCATCTACTCAACTACGTGTGTTTTAAAGTCTGCTTGGATTGACTTATTTTAAGTGTTTTTAAGTTAAAAGTCAATTCAAACAGGTTCTTAGTAACAGATAGATGATGATAATTCAAGTCATAAAAAGAAATCGATTGAAAACTAAACGCAAAAAAATGATAGTTTAAGTACGTTTTCGTCCATTATGATCTGAAACTAAAAGTGTAACTCACCTATAGGAATGGTGATGATGACTTCTTTCCCAGCATCAAGCTTACGACATCGAGTAACACATCTCCATAGATGAGCCAAGTAAGCTTGCAAAGAAGAAATCGAGTTAATACCCATTTCATTATTGGCCTTATTCTTCAGTCTACCAATATTTTCTTTACTAAGATGAAATACCCTTTCCATCAACGTTCGAACTTGGAATAATTTCTCATCATCTAAATTCATGGGAAAATGAATTGGAACGTCTATTTTCTCCGGAAAATAACGTTCAAAAATTGGAACTTTAGAAATGATTTTATGTCCACGAGAAATTTCAGCCCAAGAATTAAAGAAATGCCAAAAACAAGTACCATCAACTAATGTATGATTCATAGTACATCCAATAAAATAACCATCAACAAGCTCTGTTATTTGAACCCCAAATAAAGGCTTAGTAACGCCTTCGAAATTTCGAGTATTATTCAATGGAAACAAAGAGTGAATAATACTCGGTACGTGTGTAGAATCAAGAATCATAGATATAGTTAATTTTGAAGTGTTGGCGTGGATGAATTCCACTCCAGCATTGTTACATGTTATAAAAAAAGAAATTGTATCGTCGTCTGAATTTTTAACGATCGAAAATCGACCGGCTAAGGGTGGAAAGAAATGTAAAGTGTGACAAAGGGATTTTTTTAAGTGGTCAATAAATGATGATTTGTGAATGTTATTTTCATCTCTTTTTGGTTTGTGGAAAATGAGACCTTTTTGGATGGTGTCAAGAAGGAGGAGTTGTAAATCCCATGGTGTCATTTCAATTTTAGGGGTGTTTTTGTATGAAATTGATTCATCATTTGAAATTGCTACAATTAAACTAGAGGAAATTATTTGAATTTCTTCCATTTTATGAGTAAGAAAGAGATGAAGCTAGTGGTGGAGTAATAATGATTCAATTGAAGTTTTTAAAGCTAATGATTTAGGATTAGGGAGGGCATGGTACGATATTATTGAAAAAATTTATCCAACCCCACCCCCCACAAACAAACAGGGGAGGACCCATTCTATGTCAAGGGTGTGTCAATCGATACTGCTTGATTGAAATTTTTGAATATTATATACATATATTAAAAAATGACTTAGAATGAGAGGTTGGAGGTTCAAAGATCCACATTTGAAGGTGGAAAGAACGGCAATTACGTTGCTGCAAAATCCTTGTATAATATTATTTATTTATTTTTAAATAACGATATTGTTTACAAAAATTTCTGCATACGCTACTGCCAATAAACAAGAATAAAATTATAATTTTGCTTTTTAAATATGTTAATTTTATTTCTTTATATTTTGAAGTGGTTATATTTTAATTTTTACATTTTAACAATTTAAACATGTTAATTTTCGTATCATAACAAGTGAGACATAGGTTTCTTAGAAATCAAAGTCACATAGAGGCATAATTTGTGAAACTTATGATACGAAAATATAAATTTATTACTCGTAAAATAATAATTACTATGACAATTATAAATTAAAAAACAATAATAAAAAAAAAGAGAAATAGTGCAAATGAGACCCTACAATAATGGGTAGGTGGTAGTTGGTATAAAGATATTAAGAATATCTATATCAACAGGCAGATATGGTCAGATAGGACTACAGATAATTGTTTTGATTTTTGTGGTTTTTTCTTTTCACATGAATCCAAATACATTTAATGCAATTTACTAGAGTTTTTTTTGGTTTCCCACCCGGAGTTTGGAGCTCACATTGGAGCTCCGATTAAATCTGAATTGCGCACTGCAGGGCCCATACGGGGTGACGCTCCCAACAAGATTTTCTCCATACCCAGGGCTCGAACCTGAGACCTCTGGTTAAGGGTGAAACACTCCCACCAGTGCACCACAATCCATGTTGGTCAATTTACTAGAGTTAAAACCACAATTTTCCATTTAAATTTGACACTTGAGGTGTTTACAAAGCTAATTTAAATCAAGTTGAAATGCCTAAATGTGCATTTTAAAAGTTGGATTATTCAATTACCAATAAAGACCAAATTAAGGTATCTATGTTTTCTATCAATTAACTAAATGGTTCAATGGTGTGTGGCTTAGTGGTCAATAAAGTGGGTTGAAAATCATGAGATCTCAAATTCATATCCCAACCTAGACAAAAGTACTAGTGAATTCTTTTCAGATATAATAGTCTTGATGGATAGAGTTACTTGGTACATGTTATAGCAGATATCCCACAAAATTAGTCGAGGTACTCACAAACTTGTCCGAACACCACAATCATCAAAAAAAATAAAAAATAATGAAGCCAACACTGTGAAAGCTTTACAATACACCATTAAATTTGATTAAATTACAAACAATTCACTCTTCTCCAAAGCTCAATGAGAACATGAACTATGTAATCATCAAGCCTGCATATCTATCTAGCTGTGACTTTCTATAAATTGGAAATTTTCTATTTTCTGTGTAAGCCAAACTAATAATTTTCCCAAAATATTTTTCAATCAACAACAAACAGAGTACACGACGGATCATCTCAAGGATGATTTTCACCAATGAGTTTGTTCAGAAGTGTTGTCAACAGAGCATCCCTCTTTTCAGCTCGGGTCTCCTCTCTCGTTCTCCTTTGCTCCTCCCTCTCCCTCCAAGACTGTTCAATCATCATCCTATCCCTTTCAAGCTTCTCCATTGATGACCGCCATTCCTGCTCGAATACTTCTCTTTCACGAGCACGCTTCTCTGTTGTCTCCCTCCATTGCATTTCAATCCTCAGCTGATGCTGAAAGAATTCTTTAAGCATTTCTTGAATATTATCAACAGCTCTACCAGTGTTGTTGTTAATACTCCCAAAGTTGGCTTGTCTTGAAGCTTTTTCTGCATTGCTTGTTCTTGGACGCTTTTCTTTTTCGGTTTTCTTTTTGGGAGCAACATTGCTTCTGGCTAATTTTACTTCATCACTCTCATAAGCATAACCTTCATCTTCTGAGATTTCCTCTGAAGATCGGTCTCTACTTGTTCCGCGAGGTCTCTTCCTTGCCTGTTGGGAGCCAGCCTCTGATTCGAGCTGTACTCGCTGTACATTATTCATATTTGATGAAAAGAGTGCATGCAGCTCATCAAAATATGGAAATTGTCCGCCATTATCTGGATCAGATGTTTCCTTACCCTGTGAAAATTTACAGCCTCCATCAAAACAAAATCTAAAAGGAAAGGCATGTTTCTCGAGAGCAAATTAAGACTTAATGAGATAATCTGATTTATGTGATCCTCTTATAAATCATCTCGACTCATCTCAACTACAAGAAAGCCATAAAGAGGAACCAACTTCCAAGACCTTGATGAAACTACAGAAACCTTTGGAATTTTTTTTTAATACAATAATAAATAGAAACTCCTACGGAGTTGAAAATCAATAGTTGATAGACTAGTAAAGACGAAGTGACATAATGAAGGGCTTAATAATGCCATGAAGGAGTTGCACATTTCAGACTTGTACTAATAGGACCAATTTACATACATGACCAAGAGTCGGGTTCTCTGTGTTGAGTTACCAAAACCATGGAATTCTAGATGTGATAAGACAAGAGTGTGGGAGTACCTTTCAGCCAAAACAGAATAAGATGACACTGGATCTTACCAATAACCTAACTTAGAAGAAAGCAGCAAACAGAGTATACTGCAGCAAGAAAGAGGACTTTGAGATTCATGAAGGCTGAAACTTAAATAAAACCAACTTTATAGTTTATACATTAGCTTTGATCCTGGTTCTGCTCTTCCTTGAGCCTCTTACAGCACAGTAGTAAGCAACCAAATAGATGGAATATAATCAAATTGGATCACTGCTCATTGTGAACTTAACTTGATTCAATCCATTTGCCTGCTGACATATGCCTCGCAGGCAGGCCAACTGTGGCTAAAATGTCATAAGAAGGCCATGAAGCAGATACTATTTTTGGCTATGCTAACTATTCTAAAATCCTATCCTTGTAGAATGGGTGTTGCCGTGGTAATTCTAGACATAAACTTGAGGTATTTGCCCCCACTTATCTTTTGTATAATATTTTGCCAACTTATATTTCCAATGATGGGAGAAATATCTTTTAGCCTGCACCGCAAATTAAGCCAAGACATGGTCATCTCTCTACCCAGGCAGGATAATTGTGTTATATAGAAAATAACTACATCAGAGTCCTCAGGATGCATTTCAATTCTTTAAAATTAGGTTACAAGAATAAACTTCGAGTGGAAGTACAAACTATGCCTTCTATATCATAGTATACACCTCTTTCCTCACTCCCTCAACCAGCCGGAAAGATAGAAATTTTGCCAAGGGTGTTCAAAATTTGAAGGAGTATATAAGGAAAAAATATTGGCAATGGGTGCACCAAAATTTTAATCTAACTGCTAAATATTTATCTATATCATAAAAACACGTGTAATAGAACAACAATTCTAATAAATCAAAACTAACATAAGTCAATAAAAGAAATTCGACTAGCAAATTCAAATATGTTATTACAATTGTATTCTGCAGGTCTCAACTTTTTTACAATGAACTCATTAGGAACGATACTAAGCATTTTTCTTTCTACGTAAGGCAATAAGCAACGAAGGACGAAGCTACTGTGGCTTAAGGGTGGTTAGTTGAATATCCTTCGTTGGACGATTATACTTGTATATAGGTCAAATACTACTTTTATGTAGATATATTAAATCTTGAATAACCTGACGCAATTGGGAGAGGAAACCAAATGACAAATGGTTTCATGATTTAAAGTCAAATTGACCAACCTTGTAATTTTGCTACATTAAACTACTTCTAAGAAAAATAACAGATCCAAATGGCATCATTTGGTCAATTTGACTTTTTTTAATTAAATATTAGGCAATTAGAAAATCCATAAGAGTAAAGAATTTCAAGAATAGAACACCTCTAAAACACACAGAAACCAGAAGAAGAGTCTCTGTCAAGTCTCAAAAGCCTCTCTTCTCTAGCTTTCTGACAGGCATCAGAAGCTCTCCAATTGTGTACAGATGCCGCTACACCGTGTGTGGCCACCTCAACTGCAGTTTGAACCTAATTCTGCGAGGCTTGTTTTGTCTGACTCCGACAGTGTCCATTGAAGCTGGTTCACTTTTCTTCTCTTGTTTATTTTCTTCCAACAAAACTGATTTGTTTTAGCCATTGTTGTACGAATTATGATTTTGAGATGAAACATAGTAAAGCTTTGAACATCAATGGTTGGGTTATGATTTTGATTTGTGCAATTACTCTTCTCGTTAAAATACTTGTACTCATTTGAAGTTCCAATAGAGAAATATTTTCATAAAGCATCAAAAACAAGTTCAGTATCTCAAAATCAACCCAACTGAGAATAAATTGCCAATCAATCAAAAATACCATCACACCCTTCTCAAAGACAAGAAATTGATTCAAATATTCTACAGATCGGTCAAGCTAAAAGTACTTCAATTTTGGAATATTATCCTAACCATCGTGATTCAATAAAGAAGGCATACATTCAAAATGGTCCTAGCTAACCTCAAAATCATGGTAATTGGTTGGAGCATAGTGTAAGGACAGATACAGCATATTGTTTGCCTTGTTATTAACTAACGGCGATTATATTCATCAAGGTAGAGGTGATGTATTTCATGTGGAGAGTTTAGGAATTGACATAGAAAAGATTGGTTTGAAAAACATAATGGTGGCGAATATCATTAATCAAGCAAAAAGGATTTATGAAGATCTGATGCAGCAACAATAGTCAATGTAAGTTGCACTTTTGACAGTAATTTAATCAAGTTAAGCATGAATAGTGGTTTCACTTAAATACTTCATTTGATGTAGTAAGACTTATTCCAAATAAAGGATTGGCCTTTCCCGGTCACGATGAAAATAAATCGTCACCAAATAAGGATAATTTATTCATAGTATAGATGTTATAAGATCAAATCTTGTGTGTTGAAAATGCTCCAAAAAATAATAGGATGACTTCTTCATATATCCAAAAAGAAATTTTGACCTCAAATAAGACAGAAACAATTCGGGCTACAACAGAGGATCTAAAAGGTGATTACTATGTTGAGCTGCTCTATTAGTTGATGAATCTTTAGATGTGTCAAGCAAAGAGCAAATGGTTATTGTTCTACAACATGTTGATAAAAAAGGATCTATGATAGTTATTGAAACTGTTCATTTTCAAGATACTAGTTTTGTTTCTAAAGAAAATAAGTTTTGATGTACTTGCTAATCATTCTTTAAGTTTTTTCTTATGTACACGGACAATGTTATGATGGCACAAACAATATGCAAGGTGATATCAGGAGTACTAAAATGTTGATTAGACAAGAAAGTAGATCAGCTCATTCTATTCATTGTTTTGTTCAATCAACTTCAATTAACTATTGTTGTAATCTCTAAGAGAATGTGCTCCATTGAGAGTGTGTGTATTATTGGTTTCTAATATTTTGAGATGTGTTGGAAGATTCTTTTTTAACGTGTGGATAAACTTTGAATATCTCAAAAGGGAAAACTCCAAGAGGCATTGATATAGGTGAGCTAGAAATGGATAGATGATTGAATTAAGAACTCGATCTTGTTAGAGCCAATGATAATATTGAGGATATTATTACAAGTCATTCAAAAACATTATTCCTAACTTTGGTTGTTTTGTCAATGTATTTATACTCTAGTTGAAGATACAAATACTTCATATGAAAGAGCTAAGACAAACAACAATGTTTGCTATTTGTTACTTCTGAGACATCTCGATACTTTAGCTCTTTTATATAAAATACTTAGATCTACAACAAAAATATAAAGCGCATCAACAATATATCCCACAGGAAATAAGTTTTCAAACGACTTGTAGTGAGATCCTAATGAGTATAACCGGTTTTAATAAGACCAAATTCTAGATTCCAACACCTGTGATTTCTAGCTAACTTACATTTAATGTCCTTTGGAGTAGTTTTTCTTTTGATATTCTCAAAATTCATCCACACGACTTAAAGAAACCCAACACATCCAAATTACCAATAATACAAGTTTCTCCACTTGAACTCTTCTTAGAATCCACAACAAGGGTTAGTTGGTTGAGGAGCAAACAATGAATAGAATAGGCCGATCCACTATGTTGTCTAATCAATATTTTAAGATCACAGATATCACTTGTCATATTTTTTGCACCATCAATAACAATGTCCATGTACATAAGAAAAACTTCCAGAATGATGAGCAAGTACATTAATAATTGATTTATTCAGACATAAAATACTAGTATCTTGAACATGAACAACTCTATCGCAAATCCCTCTTTATTTGCATATCATAAAACTTAGTCATTTGCTCTTTGCGGGACACATTGAAAGATCTATCAACTAACAAATTTAATTGTTTCAGTCTCACATGTGAACATAATTTCTTTTTAAACATCTATAGAAGTCATTTTATTGTTTTTTGAAGCATTTTTCAATACAAAAAGTTCAACCTTATCATTTTTATCCCCATAGCATGAAAGAATTTCAATAAAATTACACTTTTATCGTGATCATGAAATGTGAACCTTTGGTTCAAGAGAAGTCTTATCCCATCAACCGAAACATTTAAGCGGAATCAATATTCATGATTAACTTGATCAAATTATATGTAAATTCCAACATGGATCAACTATTGTAGTTGCACTTGCATTAGATTTTCACAAATACTTTTTTCTTGGTATTGAAGTTATTTGACACACCAATATGTTTTTTAAAGTTGTCCTTCTATGTTAATTCTTGAACCTTCCACTCGAAAATATATCACTTTCACCTTGATAGATCTTTCGCTTATAAATAAATATCAAAACAAATAATATGTTCTATACCTAAACATACTTCAACCATTAACAATAATCATCAAACCACTTAGGAATAAAAAGTTTTAATTCAAAAGCCAAATTGAGGGAAGTCATAATTTCGAGGTTGGTTAGGACCATATTGTATGTATATCATTCTTATTTCATTATGGTGATTTGGAAGATAATAAAAATTGGAGTTCTTTCAAGTGGATCAATCTTCAGAGCATTTTAAATTTTCTTATAAGAATGAGACATTTCTGATTGGTCAACATTTTCTTCTCGGTAAGAGGTGGTTTTTGAGATACCGAATTTGCTTTTTGTACTTCATGGGAATATTTATCCATTGTAACTTCAAAATGAATTGAAAAGTATTGTAATTAGAAGAATAGTCACACAACACAAAAATCATAACCCAAACAAAAGGTAAAAGCAAGCACGGATGTCCAAAGCTTATTGAAATTTCATGTCAAAATCATAATCCAAATGGTAATAGGCAACACAAATCAGTTTTATTGGAATCAAATAAAAGAAGAAAAAAAAAGAGATAGAACAGAATTGAACCTGCTTCAGCGGAGACAATAGGGTCTTTAGACTTTTTTTTTTTTTTTTGATGACAAGGGAAACCCGTAGTCGCTACCCTTTGGGTGCGCATAGGGTAAAACCCCCGCTCCTATGCAATAGGATCTTTAGACTTGAGAGAGGTTCGCTTCTTACAGTTTCTACGCATTTGCGACGAGAGGGTTTTCAAAATTGACTTTTACAGATCTGTTAATACCCAATTTTTATAGTTTTAAGGAAAAGCAAACAAACCAAATAATGTTGCTTTGGTCTGTTTTATTTCTTTCAAAGTAGGTCAATGCAGCAAAATAACTGTTGTAGGACACGAAGATCAAACCGCAACTTTCAAGTCATTTTAAATACCCTCTCATTGTTGGGCTACCTCTCTCAATTGGTCAAGGCCCAAGGGTGTTCAAGTTTCAATATATATGTATAAAAAGTAGCAATACTGGACAAAACATAAACTATAATCTTCCGGCAAAGAATGTTAGTTGGACCATCCTTCGACAGCTATAACTTCGCTCTTGTCCCGACCCCACTTTTTTCTCTCTTTTCATAAGATGAAGAATGAATATGTGAATACATATTGCAACTCCAGCAAGCAAATCATTCATACTATTTCTTGAGTTGTTTCCTCCAAGTTGCGAGAAATGTCTAGAAAACACATTTGTTAAGTTAATAGAATAGAAGGAGATGAAAGAAAAATGAATTTTTGAAGGTGTGATGTTTGGCTTTATTCTTCAAAGGAGTATCAAACTGTATTATCCTACAGCAGCAATGAAGGACTAAAGCAAAGGAGTAGACGTAAACTTATCACTATTACATCCCAGGCAACCAACCTTTTTTTTTCTAGGTAAATTAAGTTTATCCCTATAGGATCTCATGCAATATACCTTTCCCTAAGGAGGACAGGGTAAGATGTTGATATTTCCCTTGTTTGGTTAGAAAGTACGAGGGCAGAAAATACTATCCCTCAACATTAGCATTCTCAATGACTGCAAAGTTGGAAAGGAAGGAGTAAGTAAATGTTTTTTCCCCTATCCTTCCAGTTTTATGGAACAACTTGAAGTGTAGGGTAAATATTTCTCACAGGAGAAGCATCAAAGAGTTCTCTGCCCCTCTGAGAACAAAAATGGTGTCAATCTGACTATTGCAAAATGAAAAAAGGGGCAAGATACAGCTACCTCCTTTCTGGCCATTTATTTTCACTAGTCTACAGCAAGTATGTGCCATTTGGAAACCATGAAGTTTATCCTCTATCTTGATATCTTCTTAATTTAACAGTAGATCACTCAATCTTGACAACCAATTCAGAAACGAATGAGATTTTCTTTCATTCTTTGCTGACACCCCCATCCCCAAAACGCATACTTCAAAAGTAGCATGAAAATATAGCTGTTAGAAAAGCATCAGATAGTTGTGAAGTAGACTGTTAAAGAATCTAAACCAAAACGACAACTAAATTAGGTATTATTATAATTCCTCTTTTTTTCCCAAAGCCCATTGTCCCTTCTCTTCTCCCAAAAGGAGCAGTCTTGACACACATGAATCTAAACCTCATTGGGATTACAAAGTCAGTAGATGGTCTTGAACACACAAAAATGCAAGATACATTCAACTTCCTTGTCCTTCGGCTATTCCAAATGACATGCTAGAAAATCCACAATATGTGAACATAATGAAATGACTTCTTTATTGGGTAAAACATCTCTCAGGTGGTATATACTATATCCTACCAAGGGAAGGTAACAATCGACCAAAATGAACAAATAAACGAAGAAATTCTGACTCCATTTGCACTAGATACCCTCTCTGTTCCAATTTGTCAGGTGCAACTACAATTTTGAGGAACCTAACAGTTTTCTCTTCAACTGGAACTTTGTAATAACATTTTTTAGATATTTCAAATTATAAAAGAATTAATTTTTGATACTTTTGAGTTTTGACATACTCACCCCATTTCAATTTCTATAGGCTCGTACCACTGTATCCTTGATTCTAAGGAGAACGGAAACTAAGTATGGTAGATGAATGTGGTCATTAGACCAGACTCTTCAAAAAAAGAGGTCTTTTTACTATTTTGGCAAGGCATTAATTCTAACTTTACACCCAACATGTTTGAGACTACAAGATTAAAGGACATATCCGTACATTCTACCTACCATTAATTTAATACAAGAAGTTTCAAAGTTCTTATTACTTTCTTAAACTCCTTTATGTCAAGTCAAAATCAAACAAACAAATCGAACTACTTTCTTACTTAAACTCCTATCAAGTCAAAATCAGACAAACAAATTGAAACGGATCGAATAGCTTACTAAATTTATTAGGGATTGACATAATATAATACCTTGTAACGATTGATCAAAGTCTTCCACTTGCTTTTACATTGTTCAGCACTTCTCCTGTATCCTCTCTCGTTAATCCTAGCAGCTACAATCTCCCATAGATTCTTCAAATTACTCCGCTTCGCCGAAGAAAATTCTATCTCAAGCTCGCCTCGAATAGCTATGAAATCCCTAGTCTCCTGATTACTCCACGGCGGAACACGCTCGTCCCGCTTAGGAAACTCATCGTCTCCGCCCAAACCGCTGCCGGAAGAACCACCGGCGCCGGGAAGGAGGTGGAGGGGGTGCTGCGGAAGCATCAAACGCTGGGTAAATGGACCGAGATTTTCATTGTTTCCACCAAACATTGAGTTTTTTTTTTCTTTACTAGATTTTTTTTTTTTGAAAAAGGCAAAGGGGTTTGGTTTATTTAAGTGGAAAAAAAGAGCAAAAAAGGAGAGTTTAGGGTCAAAATTAGAAAAAGACTTTTTGTTAAAGTCATATATTTTTGACATTTTTTTTTCTTAATAGACAAGTAAAGTATAATGGTTGGTTTGAAAGGGTAATTTGGACATTTTTAAATAAATGTACCGACCAACGCAATATTTAGGGTTTATTTATTTTCATTAATATTATGACGCCTGAATTTGAATGCACATCTTGATCATTAATAATTGTGATGGTAAAGATGGTTGGTATTGTAGTGATTGATGTGATAATGGCGGTTAGTAGTGGTGTTTGTGATTATGAAGCTGATTGATATTAGTAGTTAGTGGTACTGGTGGTGATAGTTGAACTATATGTGGTGATTGATGATGGTAATGATGGTATGATAGCGACAATTAATATAATCACAATGATGAAGATGGTAGCCGGTAGGTGCGGTAGTGGCTGGCAAGAGCAGTTCAATGATGGTGGTTGCATTAATTTTAGTTGTGATGTTGGAGGTGGTAGGTGGTGGGTGGCGACGATAATGGTGGTGGTAATGATGACAAATGTGGTTAGTAATGGTGGCCAGGAATAGAAATTAAAATGTGGTAGTGATAATTATTCATACAAAAATATCAATTCATTTGGATTTGTATCGCAAAATCATGTTGTGAGAAGAGAGTAAAAGGCACCACATTAAATGCAATTTCATTTTCAAAACTCAAACTCAAAATATCTAAAATCAATTATTATCACTCTACCACAAGCTTTGATGTTGCGCCCATGGCTATGGCTACACAACATTAGGTTGTCCATTGCATTGTAATGTGCTCTACTTCATTGGACTTTGTCTAAGTGAGAACTTTATGTACATCGAACACTATGAAGAAAATATATAAAGCCAAATATTACTAGACATTTATAGGACAATCACTAATGATTAGGGGTGAATTAAAGACAAAATTATGATGCACATGAATTTATGATTTTTTCAAAAAAAAAACTTAATATTTTATTTATATATATTTTATAATTGATCTAGTATTATATGTTGGCAGTTGACATTCATGTTTTGAAAATGCTAAATGAATCACTAGATTGAATGATACGTTATTTATGTAAATGAATAGGGATAAATTTTACTTGATACTTTTTTTTTATGTAAATGAATAGGGATCAATTTTACTTGATACTTTTTTTTTGAGTGATATACCCATGTTCTAAAAATTCTAAATACGCATTTGTAATAAGAAAAAAAGTACATTTAATCTAGAAAAACACAACTATAATGACAGAAATTATCTTTTAAATCCTTCGTGCAATGAAAAGAAGTTCATTTTTTTTGTATAGGGTCGAGGATGACTTAGAACTATATGGAATAGATTAGAACGTGGCCCCAAACTAACAAGGAGATTAACTTATATATCTGGTACGTAGAATAAGAGAGATATCTTACGATTAAGTTTTGAATTTGAATATATATATATATATATATAATTAACTATACATAGTAAAAAATATTTATATAGACTTAATAATGGAATATTTCACTTTATCCCATTCAACTTGGAATTGTTTTATCCCATCTCTCAAGTGAGATAATTATCGTTCAGAAGTTATAATTTCAAGACTATAATCTTAGAATAATTTAGTTCGCGTACCAAACGACCCTTAAAATTTAAGAAAGAGGAACATCATAAGTGGTTTAAAAGTATGAAAGTGGATATATCAGATATACAGTACTGTAAATAATATTTTATATTAACGATCTATATATCTTAAACACTTTGTTAATTTGAGATATTATTTGTAAGAGTGGAAGAAAAGATGTATTGGGGATCATAAAGTGTAAATGAAACCAACCTTGTGATCCCTGCAAAATATGAAGTCAAATTGGCTGCAGACTAAAATGATCTTTTGGATGAGGGTGTATTTTGGTACGGAGAAAAATATTTTTCAATTTTTTGATGTTTGATTGACTTAAATATTCTAGAAAATATTTTTCAAATGAACTTATTTTATTTAATTTAAGAAAAATGATTTTCCTTCTAATAGTAGAAACAACATTTTCCTAAAATTTTCTTTCCACCTTATCACGCC
>JAJOOH010011797.1:0-44848 GCA_029582605.1 Solanum gracilifrons | reverse complement strand
TAAAAAAAATTTGTTCTTCATCCTCTCCCCCCCCCCCCACCAAACCACCCAATCAAATCCCCCTCCCCCCCAAAAAAAATTGATATAATTTTATTTTTTTAAAATAAAATTCTATCACATCCTATTTAACCCTCCACTCCTAATATGTATATATATATTTTTTTACATTTTTCCCGTTTTGTGTTATTTATGTACATATATTTTTAGGAATTTTTTTCTACTTATGTACCGAATATAACATAAATAAAAATTATATTTTAAAAAATGTCTTGTGGTGGCAAGTAAAATATATTTTTGATATGTATATATCTAACACAAAACAAGAAAAAAAATTGGACGCCGAAAGTTAGGTGGAGTTGGTAGAATTTAAAGTTACTATATGATAGACAAAAGCCTTTATAAATGATACTAAATTAGGTATTTAAGATATATATTATTTGAGAATATATTAATTAATAAACATATATTTATAATTAATATTGTAAAAAATAGTTTAATTATTTTTGTATTGCTGTGATGTTAGTTATATGTGTATGAACTTCGGATAGAATAACATAAGTTTGATAAAAATAATTAAACTTCAATCATATAAAATTTTAAATATTGCGTTTGAAGTTAGATTTGTCAAAACTAATTTCAAATACCATATATCTGAAATTATTTGAAATGAGCAACCGTGTGAAAAATATATTAAACACGGATACAAATTAAATAGCTGCGTCCAAATTGAATATACGTTCAGTCATACGCTTTCCTAGGTATGTGTTGGAGTGAAACTAACAAGGAGCCTAATGGCGTGTTTTCTAGTTCAGCTAAAACTTTAGAGGAAAATCTCAAATAAATCCACAATTAAGTGTGTTTGCCCTATGGTATGGAGAAAAATATTAATTTTTTTTAGAAAGATAAGTTATTAAAAAAATAAGAAAAATGACTTATTTAACGAAAGGTTGAAAAAATAAGTTCTATAAATAATATTGTATATTTATTATATCCTCCCTATCCACTTAATGCCCCCAATGCATACTCCTTGAATATCACATCCTCAAGCCCCCACTCTCATACCTTTGTTAGATTACGAGTCAGTTTGACATTGCTGCTAAAAATTACTTATTTTTAAATTGACTTTATAAAAATAGCTTTTCAAAAAATAACTTTTGAAAAAAATAATTGTGTTTGTCTAATTCATTTGAAAAGTGATTTTCATAAGCAAATTGTGTTTGATAAATATTTGTTAAAAGTGTTTTTGAGAGTCAAATTACAGAAAAAAAAAATGCAAGTATCAATGTACTTTAGTATTAAAATTATTTTAAAAAAAGAAATATATTTTTAATATCTATTAAAAAATTAATTTAATTCTGCTTCTGCTCATAAAAGAGGTATTCTTTATACAAGTTGAACTGATAAGTTTGTTGGGCATAGCCATGTGCTGATGCATAACGCCCATGTTAAAATATTCCTTCTCGACAAAACTTAAATAATAAGCTATTAATATTAAGTAAAGATTAAGGTATTATTATCTCAAAAAAAATTATTTAAAAAATAAAATAAAATTAAATTGTTTTCCTACCCTGCTCCACCACCTCCTCCCCAGGTTGGGTTTCCTCATATATGACTCAAGGATTTATAGGCTTCAATCTCACCCCCCTCGATGTGCTCCAGACCTTTTCTCTCGTTAAGGCCTTAGTAAGAGGATCTGCAAGATTCTTACAAGATTTGACATAATCAACATTAATGGTACCATTTGTCAAATATGATCTTACATTACTGTGTTTCTTCCTTTACCGTTGTAATAACGGTTTTGAACTCTACCAATCGTAGCAGTGCTATCACAATGAATTAAAATAGGAGGAATTGGTTTTTCAAAATAAGGAATTTGAAACAATAAATCTCTTAACCAATTCGCTTACTCACTAGCTAAAGCTAAAGCAATTAATTCAGCCTCCATGGTAGAGTTAGCAATTATAGTTTGCTTTTTTAATCTCCAACAAATAGCACCACCACCCAAAGTAAAGACATAACCAGTGGTAGAACAGGAATCACCTGATAAAGTGCTCCAATCTGCATCACAAAAGCCTTCAAGTATAGCAGGATATGTTTTATAGAACAAACCACAATTTTTCGTTCCAATTCAATATCTCATAACTCTTGTTATAACATGCCAATGTTCATTACATGGCTTGCCTGTAAACCTACCAAGTACTCCTACTGCATATGCAATATCAGGCCTAGTGCAATCAGTCACATACTCAAACTTCCGATTATGCTAGCATATTCCTTTTGATTTATTACATCATTTTCACTTTCAACAGGAAATAAGTGAACACTTGAATCAAAAGGAGTAGCAACATGCTTGCAATCAAGAAAGTTATATTTTTTCAAAATTTTCTCAACGTAATGTGACTGGTCAAGGAAAATTCCATCACATGTTCTTGTTATTTTTATTCCAAGAATAAAATTTGCCTCACCGTGATCTTTCATATCAAAATGGCTTCTAAGAATATTCTTAGTTTCATCAATAACATTCATGTTAGAGCCAAAGATCAACAAATCATCAACATATAGGCAAATAATCACATGTGAATTATTCCAAGACTTATGATATATGCACTTATCACACTCATTTATTTTAAAACCATTTCCAATTATGTAGGAATCAAACTTTTCATGCCATTGCTTAGGTGCCTGTTTCAAGCCATATATGGATTTAGTAAGCTTACATACTTTGCTTTCTTGGCCTGCTTCAACAAAACACTCGGGTTGATCCATATAAATTTCCTCATTTAGATCTCCATTTAAAAGAGCAGTTTTTACATCCATTTGATGAATTTGCAAATCAAAAATTGCAGCCATAGCAATTAAAAGTCTTATGGATGTAATTCTTGTTACCGGTGAAAACGTATCAAAAAATTATAGGCCCTCTAGTTGTTTAAAACCTTTTGCAACTAGTCTAGCCTTATATTTATCAATAGATCCATCCGGTTTCAACTTTTTTCTTAAGACCCATTTGCAACCAATTGTTTTACAACCCGGTGGTAAATTAACTAACTTTCAAGTTTTATTAGAAATCAGTGATTCCATTTTATCATTTACAGCCTCTTTCCAAAAAAATGGAGTCATGTAAAGATAAAGCTTCTTTTAAAGTGAGAGGGTCATCTCCAACATTAAACACATAAAAATCAGGACCAAAATATTTTTCTACTCTAGCTCTTTTACTTCTTCTTAACTCAAAATCATCAATTTCTTTATTTTTCAAAATAGAAGTAGAAGAACTAGGTAGTGACAAAATATTTTGTTCAATCCTTTGACCCCCACTATTTTTAGAATCAAAAGGATTTATTTTCATGAAAAATAGCATCACCTGATTCAATTATATCATTATCTTCAAGATTAAAAAATCTATAGGCTGTACTATTTGAAGCATAACCAAGAAAAGCACAAGTAGTAATTTTCTTACCCAACTTTGTAATCTTGGGATCCATTAGCCTCACAAAGGCTAGACAACCCCAAACTCTTAGATATCCAAACTTGGCTTGTAACCTTTCCACAATTCAAAATGTGTCAATTTTGACTTTTTATGAGGCACACGATTCAACACATAACAAGCAGTTAAAATAGCTTCACCCCAAAAATTTAGAGGTGCATGTGACTCAATAAGCATGGCATTAGTCAAATCAACCAAAGTTCTATTTTTCCATTCCGCTACTCCATTAGATGAAGGAGAATAAGGAGGAGTAGTTTCATGAATTATTCCCAAAGATCTAACAAAAGAATTAAACTCATTTGACTCATATTCACGGCCTCTATCACTTCTAATTATTTTTATTTTTCTTCCAAACTGATTTTCAACCTCATGGAGATAAGTTTTAAAATTTTCAAAAGCATCATTTTTATTTTTCATCAAATAAACATATGTAAACTTAGAAAAAACATCAATGAAAGTGATAAAGTACCTATTACCTCCATGAGTTAAAATTCCACCTAGTTCACAAATATCAGTGTGAACTAATTCTAACAAATCAATTTTTTTCAACTTGAAAATGAGGCCTTTTAGTGATTTTGGCTTTACTACAATCCTCACACTTTTCAAAATTCTTTTTAACCATTGAGATTAAGCCTAAACTACTCATGATTCCAACATAACGATCATTAATATGACACAAACGAGCATGCCAAAAATTGGTAGAAGAAAGCATATAAACAGAAGTAGAGGTTTTATTCATTTCAACATTCAATTTGAATATCCCATCACAAGCATACCCCTTTCCCACAAAAATATCTTTCTTATCAATTACATATTGATCAGATTCAATAATTTGTTTAAAGTCTGCTTTATTAAGAAGAAAATTAGACATTAATTTTTTTCTCATGGAAGAGGTATAGAGTACATCTTTCAAAGTTAATACCCTTCCAGAAGTAAAACACAATTCGACATCTCCCGTTCCAAGCACTTGAGTTGTGTGAGAATCACCAAGCATGATGGTTTTGGGCTCCTCAAAATGAGTATATTTTTTAAACCATTCTTTGTCATAACAAACATGACGGTTTGCACCAGAATCAGCCCACTATCCATCAACACTTTCAACCATGTTTATGTCGGTAATCACCGCCACAAAAGGTTCTTCGGTAACGTTTGCCTAAGGGTTAGGTCCACGTTTTCGAAATCAGCAAAATCGAGCAATATGCCTATTCATGCCACAAACAAAGCACGTGGTCCCTTATCTTGAAACTTGTTGATTTTGTGCTTGGTTATTTTCACCATTATTTTTCTTGGGAGGTCTACCATTATTTTTCTTGAATTTTTTCTTCTTAGGCTTCAAAGAAGTATTTTTGTGAGATTCAGGAGTAGCATTATTTGAAGTAATTAAATTTACCTTTGTTGTGACATTGCTCTCTTCTATTTATAAAAGTGCATCTTGGCCCCTTGCCTCTTCTTCCATGCGGATTTTCATTATTTAGGTTTGAAGAGGGGTTTCCTTTTGTTTGTGGCGCATAGTTTTTTGAAATTCCTTCCAAGAAGGTGGAAGTTTATCTACTATGCCACAAACAATAAGGTTATCTCCAATTTTAACCTCCTCGGACCTAAGCTCTCCAACAATCATTATAAAGTATTGAGCTTGGTCTACCACTGATTTATTGTCCACCATTTGAAAACGAAAAAATCTACTAGCCGCATATTTTTTCGCTCCCGCCTCTTCGGTTTCATACTTACTCTGCAATGCTTTCCAAATTTTCTTTGCACTAGAGTAAGTCCTATCATAATAATCATAAAAATTATTAGATAGACAATTGAGAAGATAATACCAACACTTATAGGAATCACCATCGTACTTTTCCATTTTCTCATGATGAGAAATAAGTTCATCATCATCCATGGAGGAATCATCAACTTTATTAGGATTCTTCTCAGTTAGCACATAAGAAACATTGAGAAGACTTAAGTAGAAAAGTACTTTACCCTTCCATCTCTTGAAATGGTTACCATTGAACTGAAATGACTTGTTAAGGTCTCCCATCTTGAAATCCGCGGTTTTTTCAATTGTAGCCATTGTTGAATCTCCTTAAAATTGTTAGTGAAAACTTACAATATAATAAAATTGCAAGATTACAATTGAAAATAAAATGAAGAAAACAAATCTCTTCAGGCTGAGGTGCGGATATCTTGCTCTCTTTAAGGAGATTCAAGCACACTGCAGCAAATGTTTTTCACCGGTCCAGCAGTAGTCTTTCTTGACATGTCCCCTCCAGGATACAACAGCCTAATCATAATAAATAACTCAACAACTCTGATGCAATATAGATTGCCCCCAAACCATTTATTCACGAGTTTCAACGTATTGATGGATCATTCTCAAGGATGGAGGTTCGTGGGCTTGGGAAATGCGCTTTAAAGGATGATAGCTTAGAGCGTGGGAGGTCCAACGAGGCAAGGAGGAGCAAAGAAAAGTGTTGCTCTATTCGGCGAGGTGCCAGCCACTTTGGCGATTCGCCGAACCCCTTTGGCAAGGGTTCTAGGATCGCTGACTGATCAAAAGAGCTGCAGAAAAAGGCTGCCCATTCGGCGAGCATGGAGGACATTCGGTGCATCGCCCTTTGAACCCAGACCACCGAAAGTTACAGCAAGACATCCAAGGAGAAGCCAATGATCAAGGTTCTCGCCAAACCCATTTGGCGGATCGCCGAGCCATTTGGCAAGCCTGACTTGGCTCATCGAGTGGCCCATTTTCAGGTCATTTTTGGGTCCATCTATGTAATAAGTCCTAAAACTATAAATAGTCATTTAGGGGTTCATTTTAGGATTAGACTATTTTGAATATTTATGAATGATAAATTTAACTCCTTGTGTGAGTGTTGAAAGCTTGGTAAGCTTTTGTTGAACATTATTTAGAAACGAGGGTTGCTTGGGATATCGATTCCCTTGAGGTCTTCGTAAGAGGTGCTCTTGTAGGATTAACGGATCGAGGTCATTGGGTTTAATATACCCTTTGATTGCTTTTTGTTTCCTCTTTGTGTGTCTATCTATTTATCCGGATTATGTGCTTGTTTAGGGATTGTAATTGGAGGTTTTAGGATTTAATACATCATTTAGTTGCCAATTGTTCCTCTTCTTGTGTCTCTTCTTCTATCTTTCTTGTTTTCTGTTGTTTGTTGTGATTCTTCTTGTGAGAATTATATCATTTGGTATCAGAGCCAAGCTTAGTATCGTCTTTACGATTCTAGTCTTGGGTTTGTTATGAAAACAAAAAAAAAAAAGTGTTCAACTCGTTTTTGAGAAATTTCAGAAATGGGTCTTGTTGATTTGAGTCTTCTTTGGTGTTTCCAAGGTTAGATTAGTGTTTCCTAACCTATTTCAAGTCTAGGGCTAAGATTTGAAAGGGTTTGGATCACGATTGAAGAATCCACCATTATTGATTGAAGAATCTTTAAAGAAAACGAAGTGGGTTTTAAAATTTGGAAGGTTTGGCAAGGAATTAAGTGCTAAAAAGAATTGGGGTTTGTTCCCTATATCTAAGAGAGCGTGTATCTCGAATTTCGTGAAATTTCAAGCTAAAAATCGTTAGGGTTTATTTTTGGGTCTACATTGTTGTTCTTGAAGAACATTCAAATCTTCAAAAAGGAAATATTTGAAAGAGAAAGAGTTTGATCCAAAAAGAAAGAAAGAGAAAGTTCAAAGGTGTTTGTATAAAAGAGAATTTACCAAAAAAGGGTAAATACAAAAGGCCAAGGAAGAGAGGGGGACCACCAAGGTTAAATTTTCGGAGCCTTGCAGTTGCAACTTGAGGAATTTGGGTAAATACCGACTTGGATCGCCCATTCCACTCAGCCCCTCGCCCTTTGGGCAGCTAGGTCACCGAGTTGGACCTCATTTTGGTGAAGACACTGGAAATTTCGGCGAGCTCAACCTTGGTCGCCGAATCCACTCGGCGCATCACCAAACTTCCACCCAGATCGCCGATTTGCCTTTTCCGATTGTCAAGTTTGGTGAGTCAATCTTCAAGTTGGCGAGCTGAACTTCACATTAGGCGAAGAAAACAAGCAATTTGGCGATGGGAAACTCGTCTTATGACATTTTCTAATCTCAGGTTCTAATAGCTAGTTTCCTTTTTTTGATTCTAGTTCGTAGACAGGAATCCTTAACTGATTTTCAACTCGTAATTACTCTACTTGTTGACTATTGGTTCTTGAATTCACTTCTTTGCTAGTGCCTTTTCTTTTTGTGCTTTTATTCATTTTACTTCGTAGATAACTTCTAGACTCAAGTTCGTTTGCTTTAATCGAGTCATCTGTTCTTCTTGAAACAAAATTCCACTCTGGCCAAGAGTAGAAATTGAGACCTTGTGATCGACCGAGTATAAGCAATCTTCAACATTAGTCGCACCAGTATGAGAGGCAATCAAAGGTGTGTAAACACGAGTGATTGTGAGTTCGTTTTACTAACGCAAACGTTGTGTGATGTTTTTGTTGAGTTGTCTTAATTGTTAGGTACCATGGCAACCGGAAGTGAAACCCACCCACCTAAGGGGAAGGTTACTTTGGAAACTATCTTGGAAGCGACCATGGATGTAAGTCGGATGATGGGGCGCATGCATGAGCGTTTAACTGCCATAGAGGATGGGCTATCACGAATGGATGAGACTTGGTCCAAAGAAAAGGAGTTCACACTACCATCATATGTGGTAAGGCGAACTATACCGAGGAAGGCCATGATCAATCATGAGCAAAGGGAGAATATCTTCTATTCCAAGTGCCTTATCCAGAACCAAGTATGTGTGTTGATCATTGATAGTGGAATTTGTGCCAACCTTGCCAACACTGCAGTGGTGGACTACTTGAAGCTTCCTACCACTAAGCATGCTAAATCATACACACTTCAATGGTTAAATGAGGAGGAATTGAGGGTACATGAACAGGTGTTGATTAAGTTCCAAATTGGGAAATATCATGATGCTGTAATTTGTGATGTGATTCCCATGCAATCTAGTCATGTACTACTCGGGAGGCCTTGGCAACACAGCCACGCGTCAATACATGATGGAAGGCACAACACCTATACCGTCATGTCGATGGGTTGTAAATATGTCCTTAAGCCAATGTCACCATCCCAAGTCATAGAGTTGTGAAAGATGGATAAGTTGAGGGATAAAAGGAAAAAGGAGGAGAGACATGTGGAGGCTGAGGCCCAAGGAGAAGGAGAAAAGAGGAAGTTGAAGGGAAAGGCCAAGTTGTTATTGGATGAGCATAAAGAGATAAGGGAGGATGTGGGAGTTGAAAGTGCATTGATCCTTAAGGATCATGAGTTGCAAGCTAACCCGTCTCACTCTTCCCTTCTCCATTCTATTTCTTTCCTTTTGCAGGATCCTCGTGAAGCCCTTGTGATGGATACATTTGTGGCTGTTCCAACATTCCTACGGGAGTGTCATTTGACCAAACTGGAAAGTGACCATTTAATTGTTAATGGAGTATAAAAACATGTATTTATTGAATTAATATAAACACTCAAGTACATATACGTTTAACATACTATATATATATATCATTCTCAAATCCAGATAACATACACTTATTTCAACAAGAAATCAAAATGCAACAAAGTGGTTATCTTTATTTTCTATCTAACGAGTAAATATATACTAATTAATTTGTTCATTCAGCAAACGTAGCAAAAGCAAAGATATCCCCATAAATATTCAAAATGACATTGTCCACGAAGAGTATGTTCGAAATTAGTGCATTGATCTTCACACTCCTGTTCTCGACCAAGGCAACTACCTCGAAATGTTCGACTAAACATTTGGCAGCCATTACTAGATGCTTCCACATTTGTTATTTCTACACAAGATCAAAAAAAATAAAAAATCAAAGTCATCTAAATATACCCTCAAACTATCATAAATGGATATGAATTAATTATTTAGTTTTTCAGTGTTAGTCAAAATTTATACTTTCAGGGCTAATAACTCTCAAGGGTAAAAATGGAAGAATAATGTTATTTATGTATTGATTTTGTGAAATGACAATTATTAAGAACCATCTATTTTTAGTAAGGATGACATATAAATAGAAACGAGAGAGTATATCTGTTTTTGTAAAATCGATATTGGCTACACCACATGATCAAATGTTAATTTTGTGATCTTAGATATGTTATGTGGGATGATAAAATTAAAGAGTTACCAATTATAAAAGTAATATTTTCTTTTTGATTAAAATAAAAAGTAATACAGAAAAATTGAAACATATGACAGTTTTTTTTTTAGAAAAGTAAAAACTTGTACACTTTGAAATAATTTTATCCTATTATCTTTGTAAGATGAAGAAACTTAACAACAATGATGATAACGATGATAATAACAACAACAACAATAATAAAAAACATTAAGACTTGTATATATTTATATATTAAAAAGATGGTTTATTGCATACCCTTTAATGTGAGGAGGAGGAAGCAAAAAAGCAGCATGGTTAAGATTTGAAATTTAGCCATCTTAAATTGAATTATTATTAATTTGAGTAATTGTGAGATTTAAGTTATCATTGCTAGTACATTTATAGGGTTCTAAGCTTAGCTGCTATTTAAGTGTTTTTGCTCCCCTAAATGGTAACGATTAGTAATTAAATCGAAGACTACGAAGGGAAATTGGACTCCCTGGATTATCTAATTGTCCTACTCTTCCACTGGTCTGCCACCAACCACATACCGCGCTCCGACTTTTGAAGTTTGTAATTTTTAAATTAAAGATATGTTAAATATATTAAAATGATTTGTAATTTTATAAGTTTGAATATGTTATGTGAAAAAGTTGAAATTATAGAGTTGCTAAAAAGGAAAGAGACATTCTTTTTTAAAAAAACTAAAAAAGAAAAGATAAAAATAACTAAATGGAATAAAAAGAAAAATTAATTGTTTCCAACAATAACATTAATGACATAGCATTCAAGAGCAAGAAGATATAATAGGAATAGGGAACTCTGTAAATTATACCTTGCATTTTGCATTTTCCTATATGATCGTAAAAAGAATTAAAGTGACAGTTAAAATGACACTTTTAAAAAAACTGAAATCAACGATGACATTGTCTCTAAATTGTTCGTAGCTACAAACTTTTCAATAATTCGAAGTGTTGAGGTAAAGTCATAACGCCAGAGGAATTTTCCTGATTTCCTCACCTAATCTCATAAGAAAGTTAGCGATAGATTTTTTTTGTTCAACTGTAAAATTTATTTATCGCTAATTTATTTTTTTGAAATAATGTATGGCGGAGGGAGTTAACTAATAGGAAACTCAAGCAGAGGTTCCCAAAAGAGTAGTAACCATAATAGATAATGTGAATCCACCTCAACAGAAATCTAAGAAAACACAACTTAAGAGACGTTTTTTGCAAAACTCAAATCCTACTAACATCCCATTCACAAGGAAAAAAGATCAATCTCAAATAATGCTAGGAAGTGCTGAATATTCTGCACGAATAAAACAGAACCTGGATATCTCAGAGGCCAATATGAAAATGCAATGCTGCAGGGAAAGCTCTGAATACCGTCTGCACATGGTAGTTAAGATAGGCAAATTGGAGAAAACTGAGAGTGAGTGAAGTAATATCATACACAAAATTCAGGACAGGATCAAACAAGTTGGGAAAAACTGCAAGTAAGCCGCATGACCATTGCATTTGCACACTGATTATTAGAATCTCCGCCTGGGACTTCTAGAACGATGGCCATGTGGTGATCTGCAGAAATAAGAATCAAATAAGGATCCACTGTGTTTTAGATAATACATCAACAACTCAAAACCTGACAAAATTTCACAAATACAAACCTAAAAGAAGAGTATTTTCTAATATTCTTTTTCTATTTTGATATAAATGAAAAAACTTCCACGTCCTTGATTCTAAGGGGTCCTTACAAACTCGGGAAGACATTAACTCGCTGAGGAAATCATTAACTATGCTATCTGATTTCCGTCTCTAATTTTTTCAATTTTATTTTCAGTGTGTTGTTGGGAGGAACTGAAGATCCTACTTACAAAGATTCCTTCACCAAACTGAGAGAAAAAGTTCAACAATGTCCACATTAAACACAGCAGCTAAGCTTCTAACTCAAACAAGTTAGGGTGGGCTGCATGAATCCTCAGTTTATGTTTTCGCTCCACTTGGATATGTTTCATCCTGATACTCCTTAGTTTGGGTTTCTCCAAAACTAGAACTCACTGTATTTTTTTTTTTGACATACCAAACTCTGGATAGGCTACAAAGATTACTAACAAACATGGCACCTGATGTAAGTGAACCTACATGACTAATAGCCTGTTTGGCCAAGTTTTTAGGAGGCCAAAAGTGTCTATTTTAAAAACATGAGGGGTTTGGCCAAACTTTTTGGGGAAACTAAGTGATTTTAAGGAGCAACAGAAGTTGTTTTTTCACAAGGTAAAAAAGTAGTTTTTCTCCGAAAACACTTTTGAGAAAATACACTTAGAGGCTAGAGCATGTTTGGATGGACTTATAATCTAAAAGTCATCAGATAGGATTGGCTTATTTTTGTTATTTTGGCTTAATAACGTGTTCAAAAGCACTTCTTTATTATACCCAAACACTACAAAATTGCTTAAAAGTTATTTTGGCTTAAAAGCACTTAAAATAAGCCAATCCATACAGGCTCTTAAAAAGCACTTTCAAAAAGCTTGGTCATACACTAATTGCTTAAAAAAATGTTTTTCAAATTGATTAGCCAAACATAGATTGCTTCTCACCAAATGTGCTTCTTTAAAAGCATTTTTTAAAAGAAAAAAAAATACTTCCCAAAATAAGTTGATTTTAGATGTTTGGCCAAACAAGATATAAGCCTTAATCCCATATATTTGATCTTTTGCTTCCATTGCATTCTGTTGTTTGCTAAGATTGTAAGAATTCCAAGACATTGCAAGTCTTTTGAGAAGACTTTCATGAGATTTTAGGTCTATCCTACCTCTCCCCCTTTAACACCTTTTAGTCATCAGCATTCAATCATATAACCAATACTATAAATAGATTTTACGTGCATATCTCACATTCTACGCTAGTAAAATGAGGCAGGCAATTAGGCCATCGGTTGCTACACTCTTTGGCTGTTTGCTTACTTAAAAAGGAACAATCTGGATTTGTCTACCATCAGATGTAGCTTCGACAATTTAGATTTTAGTGATTGTCGTTCAACTTTGAAATGGGCCCAATTTGCAAGAAAAGCTGAAGTGTGCCTGTTTGGCTTGAAGTTTAGGACAGATATATCCTTATAGTATGGCTAGCTATGTTGCTCGGACCCTCCAACAATGTTGCCTCACCCATATCAGATTCTTCAAAAATGCACTACTTATAATAGATCCTACACACACCCGTCGACATTTTTAAAGGATCCAAAGTAACATAGCTGGCTAGGGATGATTTATTATTTAACTAGAAAGAGAAGTTGAAAGCCAAACCAGACACAATATACCCCAATTTGGCAACAATCAAGATCGTGCATAATATAGTATGTCAGTCCTTTCAGTCCCTAGCATGATTGATGCGAAATCTAGTTCAATCCATCTCAACTTGGGTTAAATAGTACCAAATTCAACATTTTGAAAATACTATATTGACCATCAATTTCTAAAGAACAGAACCCCCACCTCAGAAAAGGGCAAGGAGGAGGACTAAAAGATGTAATGCTGGTGTCTGCAGAAGCAAATCGTGTGATAAAAGTGAGAAGGTCCTTCTGCATGGATAAAAAACCAGGCTTCACATAGTAAACTTAAAGTCGACAATACACTGGATTAAGGTGAAGAGGTAGTCTGTTCCAACTTATTTTTTCTTGGCATTATTGTTTGTATGCTTAACCCAACGTGCTAATTGTATAGACACTTGATTACTTCGTCAAAACTAACTCTTCACCTTTTGATATTTTTTGCAATTAGTTTTGTCCCCTGACAGTTGAAACAGAGGTTGATTTGTCTTGATCCTCAAACAGACTGAGTTACAGTACAACCTAAGGTCCCAGAGAAGGATGACTGAATTCAATGAATCATGAGTCAAACACTACTACAACCCTCCTAATACCTGTGGAAAATATAAAAGGTTCACAAAAAAGGCCAGATACACAACACAACAAACAAATGGCTCATCTGGAGCAAGAACTAGAGATATTGAGGGAAGAGCCGCAACAAGTGCCGGAACCAAACTCACTCTAACCACCTTTCCGCACCCACTTCGTTTTCCGTCCTTGAAATCACATGTTCCTGAACATTTACCTTCATATACACATCCACATCCGATTCCCCTTGCAGCCTTGCCAATTTTGGCCTACCTCTGGTCACTCCCACCAACTTGCCAAACCTACCCAGACAAACTCCATATGTCCCATCTTACGCATAACTCCCACCTACTCCTCCCCCTGCAGTAAAAACTACACATAACCTTTCATTACCAACTCAGGTTGTTACCATGCCTGCTTACCCAACGATGCAGCACATACTTGGGGTACATATCACCACTTCCTATGAGCTACCTGTGCCACCCGCATATGCAGTTGAAGCTCCTAAGTTCACGGCACCGATTAAGGCCAGAGTCCTATGCGAGGTGGATCAGTACCCAGAAATAGAGAAGGATGCCAAATTGAAAGAAGAAGAACTGATAGCCAGAAAACTCCACGATACGAGAAAGGCATTTAAAAGCTTGCAGATCACCAGGGGAAACGAGAGCCTGGACTATGATGACTTATGTACCCACCCAAACATCGACATGCCAGTGGGGTACAAGCCACCTAAGTTCGACATATTTGACAGAACGTGTGATCCTCATACACATCTGAGAGCCTACTGCGACAAGCTAGTCAGTGTACGGAGGAACGAGAAGTTAAGGATAAAGTTGTTCATCCGAAGTCTTTTGGAAGAAGCTCTGACTTGGTACACTCGTCAGGATCCCCTCGCAAATGACATGACAGGCAGGAAATGGACAAGGATTTCATGAATTGCTTTAGGTTCAATATCGAAATTACCCCGAACAGATTCTCATTAGCCAACATACAGAAGAAACTGTCCGAGTCATTTCAGAATTATGCACATCGCTGGAGAACCGAGGCCTCCAGGGTCCAACTCTCCAAGTACTTCATCCCACCGGTACCCCAAAACCCCCCAAATAACGGCAGACTTAAAAATAAAAAGAAATAAATACGAGGTACAACCATCAAAACCTACTTAACTTCATTCAGAAAAGAATGATTAAACTGAAAAGGTAGTGTTTTCATAGATTCAGGCATCATTTCTTCAGATTTTCTGCTTCATTTCCTATAAATCACATGTAACAATGACACAATAGCATGGATAAACTATGGACATACCTCCTCCTAGCATTCCTCCTCTTGAAAGGACCCCTGCTGAATGCCCAAGCAACATGTATAGTCTGTGTGAGAAACTCAGCTCCATCCTTCTCACTTATAGCTCTTTGTGCTTCTTCAAAGCTCTCATATTCTATGAATGCATATCCCTACACAAACAGTTCACTTCAAGTAACAGAATAGAAAGGACCTGCTCCAAGCTAATGAAAATGCAAATCACAAACAGTAACTGCATAAAGTAAGATGTCTCCCTCCAGTAAGGAAGGACACACAAATGAAGAGTTATCCTATCTAGAGGTTTGAAGACCCTCAATAATTGCATTCTAAAGACAACAAATGACTTCTGATAAGTGAATCTTGGATTCTGTTCCAACATGGGACATATTCAGGCTCCATGCATACATAAAGTTTCCAGTCAATAGTGGATGATTCAATGGTCAAACATCCAACATAGGTAGAAATGAGAACTATACAGGTGTGAGAACTACAGAAAGCACTTCTAAACTAGCTAAGCTATTAACAAGGATTGCTCTGCTCTTGTTACTATATTGCACTTCTTCATTGAAAAGTGACCTGATGGAAATGCAATAATACTAAAATAAACGCATGCAACAGCCAGTGTTCACTATTGACCATTTATTCATATAGTCCCACCACAGTCAGCATCTTATCCCATGAACAGAAATTGTGCAACAAGCAACAGAACATTACTCGACAGTCTGAAAAAGAAGAGAAATGGATTACCTTGACAAATCCAGTCCGACGATCCAGATTCAAATGCAAATTCTTGATTTCTCCAAACTCACCAAAATCATTATGAAGATCATCTTCTTGTGTCTCTTCATTAACCCCAGTAACTAAAACAATCCATCCTTCAATGGCTGCAGAAATTTGAATTCAGGAAAACTCAATAATCTTTATTGAAATTCTTCTTACCTCATCAAAAGAAACAAAATTGCACTCAGCAAACAAAGGCCATATCTGGCTGACACTTCGTTGATGTTAATTACTAACAGCTTGTTTGGATGGTTGTTACCGATTGTATTGTAGTTAGTCTAAATACAATGTTTGACTTGATTTTTACTTAAATTTTATTGTATCGTATAGTTAAATTCATCGTTTGGTAATAGCGAAAAGTCTCATTTTGCATAACAACCGATTTGGAGTGAACGCATCATGACCTCTTTTTCTCATTTTAGTCTTTACTTTATTATTTAATAATCATATTTTATCCTTTGCCCTAGCTTTTAATAGTAACTCTACCTCGTACCCTACTTTCCATGTAGGTTTATCCTTCAAATTGTTGATGTGTGACATTATGTAACAACGAAAAATGATGCAATCTATCCAAATGTCACATTCATGAAAGCAATCCAGTGCGATACAATACTGGATTGTTTTATCTAATTTTTCAAACAGCATATGTTATTTTGATAAACGTTTAAATTTTGATATAAAACGGAAGAAATTCTTCCACTTTATATCTTCCACTAGAATTTATTCCTTTTTACACATGGTAGGGGGGCCACGCCCAACAGTGCAGACTTTTTGGTAAAGTGAATTCTTTCTTATAAAATGGAAGGATATTCTTCCATTTTATGTGGAATTTTTTCTTCCGTTTTATAAAGTGGAAGAATTTCTTCTGTTTTATATCAAAATTTAAACGCTAACCAAGTTAACGGCTGCCATTTGAAAAAGTACATAAAACGAAATAAAAAGTTCCGCTAAACCTATTTTAGTTACATTCTAAAAATGTGGCTTACTTGTGTTAATTTTGTCTATTTGTGGCTCAAATAGGTTGCGGACTCCATAACACTTCCCATCGTTTGGAGGGTAAGTTCAGTTAAGCCAGATTGGCACAAGAGGTGGGCTGTGCTCTTTGAGAAGTGAGTAGCACCATTTTAATAAATTAAAAACTACTAATTTCAAGACCCCTCTCTCTCAGATAATTTCCTTTCTCTGGGTAGACAAAGGAACCAACTTCCACAGCAGGAAAATGTAGGATGGTTCTTTCTTCATCTCTTTTCTGGTCTTGCACATAGTAGACACAACTCAAACCTAATATTTTTTGAGAACACAACTCCAAACCTAATATTACCATTCATTATTCCTCTATCCCAAACTTTATGAATTTTAAATTGGTTCCTTTTCCAGAATACAATTTGGATGTTTAAAACCTAGAGAGCAGTGCTGCAATTGCATTTGTTTTCCAATGAGCTCTTGGCTAAAGTAAATATTTTACTATCTATAAATTAGAATGCACTCAATCACCCACCCTAAATTTCATTTTTTTGAGTAAAAATACAAAACGTTCTCTCAAAACTCTAAAATGTACTGAAAAGATAAGACAGAGAAAGAGAGAGGGAGGGAAACTGACATCGTTCAGGACCAGGACCGCCTTCAGAATCGAGAGAATCAAAGCGGGCAGACATGCGGGCATTACGGTCAGCCTCAGCAGCTTCTTCACGAAAACCACGTCCCTTGGTCTTCTTAGGAGCGGAGGATGAGCCTCCAGTAATGGCAGATTTGAGCTTAGGAATTGTAGCCCTAGGAGACGACGAGGCATCCACGTCCTCGTCCATCAGATCGTCCTCCTCTGGCTCGAAGTCCACTGCCTCTACTTCTGCATTCGCCATTGGAGCTGGACTGAAACAGCTAAAAGCAAAAAGTAGCTCTCTTTCGTTCTTGTGCAGAATGAACAACTTTCAAGCCAGTGTGTGTGTGGTGCAGGGGGGGGAGGGGGATGAACTTTGTAAGGAAGGGGAAGGGTTTAGGATCCGGGTCTGACCACCAATCCGGGCCGGGTCGTTTCGGGTCAATATTTGACCTTTCGAAAAGTTCATGTGTGGTGTATATATAGATAGTATATTGTGTACGTAGATACAATTCTATTCTATTTGATTATCTAATACAATAAAACCTCACTAAATTAATATAGGTGGTACTATGAAATATTATTATTTTATAAAGGTATTAGTTAATAAATTTAAATTAATATTTATTAATTTAAAGAGTGTTTTCAAATTCAATGAAGGTTAATTTTGATTACATCGAAATCATTGTATCTTACTAATTTATATATCATATTTATTGAACTCACAAAAAAAAATTATGGTGCACTTCCAAAAACAATTGTCACATCTAGAATAATGTTACATTGGAAGAAATTATGGATACCATCCAAAAAAATAATGTTGGTGATGAAATTAAAGATGATACAATATCTTTGAAACCAGCTACGCGTATCTAAAACTCTTCACAATTTTATGGTGCAGTTCAAAAAGACAATACTGAAACTTTTAGATGCAACAAGAAAAGTTAGAGATGAACTTCAACTAGATTTAAATTTTAACAAAAAACAAAAAATAATAGAATCATAATTCACTTGTCTTAGATATATTTGTACTTTTAAAAAATTATTAATTTATAATAATAATGAGACCATGTATTTACACAAGGGAGTTCTGAAAATATATTATCTTATCGAAATGAGTAATTTTTTTTCCATTGACCCAAGTCGAGGCCAAAAGAAAATATTATCTTAGAGAGATTATTAATTTGCCGAGTATCAATATAAGTGGTATCATGAAACATTATTATCTCGAGGAGGTATTATTATTAATTTTCTACCCTAATCCTCAACCTATATATCCTCCTATCTAAGATCATGTCATCGATAAGCTGCAAGTGTGTCATGTCCTATCTAATCACCTCTCTCTAATAGTACTTTGCCTTACAACTACCTTTTTCTCATAACTGCCATAACCCACCCCTTGCACATTTTTTTTTTGATAACCGAAAAATTCGTCTGTGACCCGCCCTTTGGACCAATCACAGCCTTCTCCACCCCTTGAACATTTTTACTGGGGCATCTATGCATCTCCTCTTCAATGCTCAAACCATCTCAGTCTCTCCTCTTGTTGGGTCAAAATAATCTCATGCGGAAGCCAATAATTGCAACTCATGACATTGATAAATTAGACCACAAAGAAAATTGTACTATAACAATCATAATATTAATATTGTTTTACCAAACGACCTACATATAAGAAACTAATATAAAAAAATACTAAAGTTATAAAGAAAATAATTACTTCTTAAATAAATTTTTTAACGACGACATTGTGGATGTTATTATGTTTTTTTTTTTTTTGGTTTCCCATCCGATGTCCGGAGCCCACATTGGAGCTCCGACTAAATCCGAATCACGCACTGCAGGGCCCATTTGGGGATGACGCTCCCAACAGAAAGAAATGATCTTCAATGTATAAAAATTCAAAAAAATTCCTTCAAGAGGATTAACCAAACATGGAAGTCTTTTTCAACAAGAAAACCTTTTCCACCAAGAAAACTTTTTTGATTAAGGCACAATTGTAGTAGAATTCAAATTAAATAAGGTAGAAAATTCGATGCAAACCCTAACACCTCTCACATCTTGTCCACTATGGAAGTCACACCTACTTTGTCTCAAATATTTTTGTTTCATTCAAATACCTTCTAACATGCCACACATCCATCTCAACATCTTTAGTTTCACTACTCTCATCTTTTGAACATGCAAGTTTTTGATCCAGCAACACTCGCCTCATGCAACATATATAACTGATTTGACAACTACTTTACTTTATAAATAATATACTTTTAGGTAATTTGAAATGAGCCTAAAGATTCAATATAGTTGTCTATATTTGTATCTTTATTATAATTAAATTATTATTTACTTGTGGTTTATGTATGTCTAAGTCGACAACTATTCGAGAAATTATATTCCTACATGATTGAGATCAGTTGATCGTTAATGTATAATAACTATATTTCAGTATAAAAATAAGAATTCTTCAACCAAAAAAAGGGCAACCCCTATTTAAACCAAAAGAAGTATCTCATCTCACTTACGAAAAAATTGTGAAAATGAAAGAGGTGCATACCCTCAAATTGCCTCTATTAGGTGCATCAACAATTAATAATAAAGCACTCGTGAATCCGTAAGGCAAGGTAGAAACAATTGAAGGTTTGTTTTAAGATGCACAAATTAGATGCAAGCCATCTTTTGTAGCTTGGTTTAGACTTGGAGAAATGGTGATTTTAATCCAAGAGAAAAAAGAAAGATTAAATGGTACATTGAGCAAGATAAACTGTTAAAGAAAGAGGAGAATTTGTTGACTTTAAAGTTAGCCGGACTGCTAAGGAAAATAACCTAGCTAAGGAAGAAAAAACCAACTAGGCATTTCTTATTTTATTCCTATCTGGAAATGGAACCTTTCTACTGTACTAATACCCTATGTTGCTTAGACTCTCCAATATGTTGCCGCACCCCTATCAAATACTCCAAAATGCACTTTTTTTGGAGTATCTGATACACACCTGTCCACACTTATGAAGAATCCAAGCAACATTATACCTAACTTATGTTGGGCTCAAAATGTCAAATGCTGAAATGTAAAATAGACTAAGGTGTAACTAACCTAACTTATACAAAACATATGTGGGTCAAACTCTGTAAACTTAAAAAGTATTGAACTTAAATAACTCCCTCTTATCCGTTAAGCACACCTCTGCAAACCCAAAGTACTCTTCCCCTATGCACGTATTCTCTAAAATATTTCAGCATACACCATTTCAAATCCATATCAATGCTAAATAATCATTAAGTAGTGACTCTCTGCATAAGGTTCCAACATAAGAGTTTAGTGTTCAGTGAGTGTGTTTACACGGCAAACCATGAAGACCAGAAATATAATTTTCTGGATCTGCAAACATTGTAACTTCATGATATTCAAGTCAGCCAAAGGATACATCTTACATCGGCATGCAACTTTGCATTTCAATAGTGGATCCAAATGAATTCTCATGTCGACGGAAATAGCAACAGGTATCTCTTGAACAGCTTGAGATCCCACACAAAGACAGCGGGACGAAGCAACTCAAATAGAGCCAACTGATTAGCGTCTTCAGCATAACTACTGCTTCATATCCCATTGTGAGCAAGAATCCCAGATCTTGTTATCTCACCACTACTGTAAAAAGTTAAAACAGATTGAGCGGTTTGTTGTTCGGGACATGACTAGCAAGATATAGAGATTACAGAGTATATAGGTTGAAATTTCTGCAGTAGAAAAATCAATGCATGTACTTCTACTTGCTGCAGCAACCAATTGAACTTCCAAAAAAGTGAAAATTACCATTACAGACTCTTCTCTCCATTGTCATCTGAAATTAGGTCTTCCAGTTCATCAATAATGGCATCATAGCAGAAAAGGTATTGATCCTGGAACATAATAGAGTTTAGATATCAGGCGTAATAAAACTAAACAACTATAAAAGAGAATCACTGAGAACAACATAGGAACCTAAGTCACAAGTTCACGTTCAAGCCTCCCCGAGGTTGCTGATCTACAGTAGTTTAGGTAAGGTCAAATAGAATTATCCTTGTGATAATGGGGAGTCCCTTAAGATGATCTACAGTAGTTTAGGTAAGGTCAAATAGAATTATCCTTGTGATAATGGGGAGTCCCTTAACTGTAGAGTAGACACTACGCTTTTACACTTGTAAGGAGGATGAGTGTAGAAGTAGTTGCAATGCGACGATTAGGAGCATTTTGTATCTGAGTTGGACCTGTCCAACTCATATAGCAGTAGGGAGTAAGATACCGGTCCTCCCTAATTGTTCAGTTATCTCTCATGTTTTTATAAAATCCATGCAGACATCCGAATCCATGTTTGGAAGCTGGATGGTTCCCCTAAATATAAAAAGTAATACAGATACTCGAGGTGAAAAATACTTAAAAATTTTAGAAGAAGATTAGCTGAGAATATGGAACATGTTTGTCCTCAGAAGGTATGATTTATAGACCTTTCCCTCTACAAAGGCTGAGCAGTAAAAAAGACCAATATTCTTGTAGTCACGAGTTGCCAGTAATGAAACGCATAGAAAAGTGCTAAGGTGTGTTGGGGCTTTAAGTGGCTTTAGCAAAGAAAATCAATAAAAGGTGTTTTAAAAAACATATGTAATTCAAGAGAAAAAAACTAAAATACAAGCGATAATTATTTGGACAAAAACATTGAAAACACAGAACTATAATTATGTCAATCAAGTCCCAGATGAAATCATGTTAATCAGGTTCCACAGCTAATATGAATTTCCAATTTAATAGTAAAATACACTTTTAAGTTTCTAACAAAGAATTTTTTTTGAGATAAATCCAGTGAAGTTTCTAACAAAGAATTTTCTTATACTAATTCTTTTTAGTCTTATTCCTAATCACTAAAAAGTCACTCATAATGCATTATTAACAATTAATATCCCTTTGCCAACATCTTTTTAATTGTATAGTGCTACCCCTCAAAGACAGGCACATGCCTTGGTCCCTTGGTAATTGCACCAAAGCTCCATCTAAGCTACGCAATGCATTTAACTTGAGCTTCACCTAGTTTCAGGACTTAAACACACCTCAAGCAAGTCTTTAGCATCACTGATACTCTGAGGGTATACGGAAGGGTTCAAAACAATCACTTAGCCCTTTCAATATGTTTTAAGTTTTAACTAACATGAACTCACTATGTTCTGTACCAGCAACTCAGAAAAAAGCTGGATGTGGTCTGCTACTTTAAAAATCAGAAACTATTGCTCCTGCAGTAGTCTTATAATCAGCAGTAGGTAGTTAAAATGAAGCCAAAAAGGAAGCATATTGGAAAATTGAAAAGGACAAAAAAAACGAGGAGGAGCTGTACCATGGTCTGGACCATCCCAATTCTCTGAGACCTAAAAATGGCTACTGTATTAACGATGTCAAGAGCAGACATATCTCCACCCAGTATTCTCTGGATGGTATTATGGATTGTGCAATATGTTCCAGTCCTACCAATACCAGCACTGTACAAGAGAATGAGGCATCAATCTACACAAACAATTACATAATAGAATTTTAAAAAGCACATTTACAACGACAGTGATCAAAGAAACCTGCAGTGTACTACAATTGGTCCAAGACTAAGAGGCACATTGTACGTCCGTTTCAGAATCTCACGAACAGCAAGTGTGTCTCTTGGAACTCCCTGGTCAGGCCATTCAGGATACTGAATGTGTAAAACACACAAAGGTGGTTCTTCTGACTGGCACATAGTAAGAGAAGCAGATCAGGTGTGTATTCTTAGCTTCTACATAACACAACAAAAGATCTACTAAACTTGAGTCTACATAGAGATGGCTATTGGCGCTGGAAGATAGGAGAATAGAACGTCACCCCATCAGGTCCAGCTAATATTGGGATAATGGGCTGGGTCTTACAAGGGAGAGAGAAACCAAATTTGAAGGGATGAGTACAAGCAATCCTTGCCGACCCCAATTTGTTTGGGACTGAGGTGTAGTTGTGGTTGAGACGTTGAGTATAAGCAATCCCACCAGCACAACTAACTAGTACTTAATATACATATGTAAAATATAAAGGCATAAAGATATCACTATTAAAGATAATAACCTTAATCTAATATGCAGGATTGACCAGGAAACATTCACCTAAACCTATGTTGCTCGGACTCCTCAAAAATGTCAACGGGCGCATGTCAGAATCTCCAAAAGTAGAGTATTTATGGAGAATCCAACACAGGTGCGGCATCGAAAGTGAAGAGTCCGCGTAACTTAGCCTAATACTACTAAGCGTTTTTCTAAAACTTATCTAGCACTGACCTTAGAAGCTTCGTGTTTACATGTGCTGTTGGGACAGAGCCAACTTCATGTTAATATGAGAAACACTCTTCAACCACAAGATCCAGTTTCAGATACTCTGAAGGTGAACTCCCGCATCCACAGTTAGCTCAACATTCCGGAAGCAATAGAATTTTCTCTCTCATCTCACTCTGTATTTGGAGATCACTCAGTAAGTTACGCCTATAACATGGCGGCTAGAAAGCTGATTGTCTGAAAACTTGGCATGTAAACAGTGAATGGGGAGAGACTTCTTTACAGCCGGGAATCAATCCTTTGACATTATAGAAACCATTACGGAGAATGAATACTTTTAAGAATAGAACGAGAGAAGGAAATTCTTAGTCAAGATTGACGGTCAGCAGAAAGATCCTATTATGGATCTACCAAAGATTATGCTAGCATCCGAAGGAACAGTGGAGATCTACAGGAAATTGAGTGAGAAGGAACAAGCACATGAAATATGTAGTGCTATAAAACTTTTAACCTTAGTTGCGTGGACTCTTCACTTTTGATGCCGCACCCGTCTCGGATTCTTCAAAAATACACTACTTTTGGCGAATCCGACACGCACCCGTTGGCATTTTTGAAGAGTCCGAGCAACATAGCTTTTAACAGGTATGGAAATATATGAGTGTACTAACTTTCCAGGGAGTCTGAAGAAGTGTGATTATCGTGCCAGGACATAGCTAACAAGATATTCACAGACAAGGGTTAAGAGACTAACTAGTCCTCTCAGCACATTTCCTATGCTGAAGCAGCTGAGTTAAATAGTTGACCAGAAATGAAAAAAGAAGCATCAGCGATATCACAGAGTTTGTGCCACTGAGGTAGATGGGAGCAGAATTAAGGAAAGGACAGAGCTCCTTGGTGGGTATCTTATTGGCAGATTTAAAGGTGTTAAACCCACATGTTTTTTTGAAATCTGCAATGGGATCAACACCGATGGAAAATAGATAGGACTCTATATGACTAAACTCTTGATGACAGAAGATATGATGAAGATCCTTGTATTAGAAAACATATAGATAGAAGATACAGATAGAAGAAAATATGATCAAAGGAAAAATGATAAGCACCCTATTGGTAGAGAGAATTGGGTCTCTTTTGTTGAGAACCATATTTTGGTGTAGGTTCTCTCCTTTTCGCTGTACTACTTGTATTGGGGTTTCCCTAGTTGTCAATAATATGCTTTACCTTATCATAAATAAATGATGTGCAAACTAGGTATGAATATCAACCAGTTGTTAGAAAACCTGCAGGAATATATCCTATGGGAATTTACTTAAACTTAAATAATGAAATGGTTATGCGATGGCCGATGGATCAAAATACTTATTCAATTACTGATTTCTGAAGTAAGTTATTTATCTTATTATGTTATTATTAATCAAAAAATTCTTATATAGCTAGAACGACCCTCACAAATTGCAAATACTAATTTGTTAAGAATTAATCGGATTGATCATTAGGAAATATTTGCGAGATCGGGGCCAGTAAAAGAAGGTATAGCTGCTAACAAGGACAACATTAAGATACAAAGAGAAAATATCAACGGAAAAGGGCCAAATATATCCCTGTACTATTGAAAATAGTTTATATATACCCTTTGTTATACTTTCGGGTCATATATACCCCTTCCGTTATACTTTGGTACATATATACCCCTAATTTTAACAGAATGACACATGTCAGTTTAAAAATCAAATAACCCATTCCCAATTTTAATTACCCAATTCCTTTGAAACCCACCCATTTCCTACTGACCCACCTTCAAAGAAATCCATTTTCTTAAGTCATCTTCTTTATCTAAAATTTCCATTAAAATCAGGCCTCAACACCAGCAAGAGCATCCCACAATATTAAATGGAAAACTTTTCGTAACACAAATGATGCAAGTTGATATTGAAGCTTATAGTGGGAAATTACAGTTGAAGGAGATAGTGTGGAGATTTAGCATCTAATGTGTTGAAATTCTATTTTTTTACTTATGCAGTCCTCCCTTGGTACTGCTACTATTAATAAAATTACTTTATCCTAGTTAAAAAATAAAAATGGAAGCAATGCTTCTCACTTCCTCCTCTAGGCTGATTTTAATGGAGGTTTCACTCCCTCCTTTAGTTTCACAGTGAGCTTTTGTGGCTGATTTTAATGGAGGTTTTAGATAAAGAAGATGACTTATGAAATTGGATTTGGTTGAAGGTGGGTCACCCGAAAAATGGGTTTTAAATGGGTGGGTTTCAAAGGAATTGGGTAATTAAAATTGGGGATGGGTTATTTGATTTTTAAGCTGACATGTGTCATTCTGTTAAAATTAGGGGTATATATGTATCAAAGTATGACGGGAGGGGTATATATGACCCGAAAGTATAATGAAGGGTATATATAAACTATTTCCAATAGTACAGGAGTATATTTGACCCATTTCCGAAATATCAATTAATAAACAGGCTAAAAGAAAAATGCCTTACAGGAAATAAGGAAGTAGGAGCATATCATTGTACATTATCCAGAGAGCACAAAAAATAATAAGAAATATAAAAAATATAAGTGCAAATGATAAATAGCAGTCAGGAGATATATTAAAAAGATGGAAGGGACTTGCTGTGAATATACTCTGGACAGCAGAAGATATAAAGAAGATCTTTATGTTAGAAAATTCATAGATACTACCCTCTCCATTTCAAAAAAGAATGAGTTGGCTCAAAGTATGAGGGGCAACCTTCTAATATTCGCTCTCACTTCAGACATTGACTTCTTAATCTTTCTAAAATAAGATTTTAAATAATTAAGCTAGATAAAAAGCATTATAAATTACAACTCCCTATAATTTAAAATATATAAGATTAAAGCACATGAAAGAGTTTGTGGTTAAAAAGAAAAGCTGTCTGACTCTCCAAATAGTACAGTGTCACATAAAGTGGAACAGAGAGAGTATACAAAAAATGATAAGCAAACTATGTATGAACAATGGTTAGAGAGCTTGAAGGTATATATTTCTTATGGAATGTATCTTATATTTAGATTTGATGGAGGATGTAGTGAAAAGACAGATAGAACTTGGTACGAATAAGCTCCTGATGACAGCAGATATGAAGAAAACAAAGCAGAATCTTCTATAGAATACGAAGTAACTGCCAAATTTATGACAATGGAGATTTTGAAAAGATTGCATGTATTGAAAGAAGTTCGCGATGGAATATAATGAGGCCTACCCTTATCGAATAAATTATGGATTCTACCCAAGAATCACCAAATTTGTGCAAATTGTTCAAGTTCAACTTATTGACAGTTTATTTCAAAGGGACGTGATAATATTCAGTAGTCCGCTCTTCCTAGACCAGATTGAAAATTCAGTACAAGCATTTTTATTAGGATATGTGAACCAAAATAAATAACTTTTATGCAGATAATCAGTGCAACCCTTGATGAAACTGCATCAATTAATTGTCTCTCATTAAACTTGGTTCTATTTATCAGCTTCGAGGCACCATAGAGGAAGAAAAACCCAGAATTTCACGATATAGGATCTACTTCAGTAGAGCCCCTAAGAACAAGGATTTTATGACAGTTCTGAAAAAAAAAGAATGTTAAAAGAAAAAAAAACAAAAGGAAATCTTGAGTATATAGCGTAACAAAGAAACTGATAATACTCAGCTTCAAGGATAAGGAACCATCCAAAGTCAAGACCGATTTGAGATAAAGTCGACAAGAAAGGATTTGGGCTGATCAGAGGACATTGCATCACTTAAAGAACTTCCGTAAGTTACGGAATGTAAGGCAGCAGTAGAAACAAGAAATGGTGAAGAATGAAAACTACCATATTCAGCGTGCAAGAGTAATATGGAAAATCTATTTTAAAAATGAAAACTACATTCCTTCTAAGGTAATCAGGTGTTTCTTTTCAGGACAACAAATTTAATAGAACAGAGCTTATAACAGGACATTGAAAATCAATTGTTGTAATACAATGCAAGCCAACTCTGTGTATACAAACAGTTCAGAACTTAAGTATGAAACCGTCAAATTCAACCATCCTCCATCACAGATATTGATTAAAAGATTATCCTAAGCTGGTTCCAAACTCAACGGTCAATGACAAGATAAGATATTTTCATTCATGTTTATTTCTTGTACCATACAAGGGCTGACAAGAATTTACTAACCTCAATATAGTTCACCTCCAGAGTTCGCAATACTAAGGAGGCATCACTCGTTATATATTTTGTCACAATACATATATTGCCAAATGTTCTAGGCCCATCCTCTGCCTGAAAGTAGTCCCCACACTTCACCATCTGCATTTGTTTTCATCAAACGAGAAGGTAAATATAAAACTGCTAATACTGAATATAGGTCAACAGGAATCACTTATATTTTAAGTGGGAACTCACTAGAACAAAATGCTAATGTTAGAATAGGAATAGGTTTATACAATCCTATTAGAATAGGAATAGGTTTACACAATCCTATTAGAATAGGAATAGGTTTATACAATCCTATTTAGAATAGGAATAGGAATAGTAAATAGTATCCTACTTGGTAAAGGATTGTATTCTAGTGTCTACAAATAGGATCTCAATATAATAATGTAGACACAACAACAATTCAATAATATTCTTTTCCTATATTTCTCATATGGTATCAGAGCCTCTACGATCTTGGTAGAAAATTAAAGAGCTTTCGCTGCCGGCGGGTGGCACCCATATATGCTGCCCGTCTGGCCAATGATTATGTTAGCAAAAGTTGAGTCACCAGGTATCTTTCATGTGACTATTTTCTCATATCTAATTTGTGTAGCACTGTGCCATCATTCCAGTAACTACTTTTTCACATATTATTTGTGTAGCACCGTGCCATCCTTCCGGTGACTGCCCTTTTTCACATATCTGATTTGCGTAGCACGGTGTATCTCTCCGGACTACTTTTCATATTTAATTTGTGTAGTACCGTGGATTTTTCCGAACTATTTTCTCATATCTGAGTTGCATAGCATCATGTGTCTTTTCAGTGAGTCCTCAGATTTGATTTGCATAGTTTCATTCATCTTTCCGGTGACTCCTCAAATCTGATTTGCGTAGGGTTGTGCCATCATTCCAACCCTACCCGTATAATTTTTCTTTTTCAGTATCCGACCCTACCCATATTATTTCTCTTTTTCAATGGGGTCGTTCCATCAATTCAAACTATCCTATATAATTTCTATTTTCTAGTTGGGTCGTGACATCATTCCGACCCTACCCATATAATTTTATTTCTTAGATTGTGACCACTTTTAGCCATCAAATCTAATACTCCGACAAGCATGTTCCGGCCAATTTTTGGGTGACTTGTTTAATATCGACTAATCTATTGATTCCAACATGATCCATATACTTTATACTAGATTTTGAGCACTTTGTTGCTCAGGGGGAGTTTAGTAGCCTTGTATGTCGATTATGTGAGTCACTCTATGGTTTGAAATAGTCTTTGCATTTGCAAGTTTGGTTTGGGAAGTTCAACACTCTAATTTTATCACTCTGTGTTTTATCGGCATTATGCATCAAATTCAGTATTTCATGAGAAGATTGAGCACATTGGTTGACTGACATTATAAATCAAATCCAGTATTTAATGAGAAGACAAGCACATTGAGATTGACTTGTCAATTTTGTGAAGTCGACTGATCAACTTGCAGATATCTCACCAAGCCCCTCATTGGTCCTTGTATTAATTACATATGTAACAAGCTAGGTACATGAATTGTATACACTAGCTTGAAGGGGAGTGCTAGAATAGGAATAGGTTTATACAATCCTATTAGAATAGGAATAGGTTTACACAATCCTATTAAATTAGGAGTAGGTTTATACAATCCTATTTAAAATAGGAATTGTAATAGTAAATGGTATCCTACTTGGTAAAGGATTGTATTCTAGTGTCTATAAATAGGATCTCAATATAATAATGTAGACACAACAACAATTCAATAATATTCTTTTCCTATATTTCTCACAGCTAAAATAGACACGACAGTTAACAAGTCTTAAAACTGACTAAAGAAGGGAATAGCAGTTCCAATACTGGTCAAAAAGTTAACAGACTCGGGATAACGGTCATGCAGCAAGAACACATCTTCCTACCTTTTAATTGCTTCCATTTATCTGGTAAAAATTGGAAATGCAATTGAGACAACATGTGAGGCACAAATCATATCAGAAGGTAATAAGGATTTTTTACATCAGACTTCTCTAATTCCCTCCAAAGATCATACGACCCAGCGTCAATCCGGAAGCCCTAGCCCACAAAATCCCGAGACAACACTACTCTATTAGAATAAGACGAAGTCGTTTAGGCTTCGGGGTGCTTCTAAGATGCTCCTGAAATCTAAAATGAAATACAAGACAAAACACAGATGCAAAAAAGATGATGTCCCAACGAAATGAATAGGAGACTCCTTTGCTGAAAGAGATAAATCTCTCATTTGAACCATTTTTCTTGAATTCTGATTCTATATATGATTCGAAATATAGGGAACATCCAGTAGATTTTACTTCTATTTTTATTTTGCATAATACTGGTCTGAGATGAGTCTATATGAAAAATATATAGAGAACTTTTAGTACATTTTACTCTACTATAGTCTATTTCTAATTTGTATAATATTGTCCTGAGATGAGAATGGAAACATGGCCAGTGATTCATATAGCCGATCCCTAATTTATTTGGGACAGAGGCGTTATTATTGTTGTCGTTGTGATTGAGTACTAATTTGATCCTACACCCGCATATGCTAGTTCCTCTGGCAACAATTGCTCCCTCCAAGCTATATTTTCATCTCTAGATCACAAACTTGACAATGCGTAATGTCGATAAGATTACTAAATATCCACGTAGAATACTCAATCTAAGTCCAAGTTCATGCATATTTGAAGAAAGAAGAATAGGTGTAGGGTAACAAGATATGTTTAAGTCACAAGTATTTAGCGAAGTACAAACCTTAAACCCACGACACCCTGCTTGACGCTGGAGCCAAAAAAGAAATGAGGAAAGAACACATGAAGTAATGAGGATGCTAATTAGCAATACCAACATTAGCCTTTCAGTATCGCAGGTTTAGGAGCAAAGATGGAGGAACAAAAGGAACATCTTTTTATGATAACCAGAAAATTTCTACATCCATGGACAAATAGTTCGAAACTCCTTGAATAATGGTCAAACCTCTATTCTTCCTCACTTAAATTCCAACCTTGTCTGCAACAAAGTGCAAACACATGACGAGCGCTAACCCAAACATCACGTGTAGCACCCTTAGTGCTACACCAAAGCTCTGTGGGCGAACGCATGAAAGGTATATTGTAAGATACTTTTTTCTTGAGCCTTTCCATGCCAGTCTTTCTTGCTTCGGTTTTGTATCTTAAGATAAAATTTCAAGACCCAACAAAGATTCATTTGCAACTTCTTTACGGCATAAAAATGCCAGGTCTACTTATGTGTGTGTGTGTGGGAAGAGGGGTGGGGTACAAATGAAGAAACTGAAAAAGGTAAAAGTGCCGGTTCTTTCTTCCATAAAGAAAATTATAGATCAGACTAAAGTCATAAAATGTTTACTTATATTGGTTGCAAAACAAGTATACCTTAGTCTAAACAGTTAAATACCTTGGCTCTTTGTAATCATGACTATTTGGCCTTTGAATGTTTTTTTTGTTTGGTTGCCAGCATACCCTCATTGCTGATGAATACAACTTTACCATTCTCAAAAAAAAAAAACAGTTGAATACCTTGTAATTGTCAACCAATCGTGTAAGCATCACAATCACAGGACAGCGTTGCTGGATTATCATTTCCCAGAAGTCTTCAAAGGTGTGTGCTAGTGGACCTTGTGTTGCAACAAACTGAGACACCCCTTCAGATATCTTCAATCAAAAAGAGCAGTATAAAAGGTCAGAAGCAGATTTTGTGTTGTAACTCAATATTGTTTGCTAAGCGAGTAGGGGAAGTGGCTTTTTAAATAATTCCAAGTGAAGGATGTAGGAATCCACCTCTATAAAGCTTGCATTGATATATCCCTTAGCTGACGGTCTGTAGTCTTTACATGGATCCAAAACAACCCTGTTATTGTCAACTGAGAGCAATGAAGCTTGATTCAATTATTTCGAAAAAATAATACAATATAAAATCAAAGAAAACAAACAGACAACTGATTAGCATACATGGGATGACATCAGTATAACGATTCTTGCTGATGTTTGTGCTGTCCAAAGCCACCAAGCATCTACTCTTCATTTCCGAAGCTTTCAGCCTATTTTCCTGAACCATAGGAGCTTGAGTTTAGCATGGCATCAAATGAAGCAGAATAGCATCAGAGGATAACGAAATAACAGGAAGTCAAAAAACAACAATAGACTAAAAATTTCTGATCTATAAGGGAACATGTCTGATACAAACCAGATAGATGAATGTTTTTCCTTAAAAAAAATCTTGTAATTTATGCTATCATTTTCTGTATCTAGAACTATTAAAGTTGCTTCGGCGAGGAAATTCAGAATTGATTCACCCCGTTTTACCTCAAAATATATTCCAATCTTTTTGTTTCAGGACTTCTATTTTATTTCAATATTGTGTACAAAACATATGCAAGTAGTTAACCATCACTATGAGCTATGTGATGATACAACGTCTTGTCCATGCTGCCAGAACTGTCCTATATCGTGCTGGGATATAGAATTTCTCAACTAAGTGGATCCACTAAGCAATAAGGATTCATCTAAAAAGTATGATCATGTACCCATGTTGGCAAGTCATGGTTTATGGGGATTGTGAGTTATCTGAACTCTCCCCCATATCGGTGCTCAATACTACTCTCAATAATATATACTCTTGCTCAAATGTATAAAAACATACTCTTTCTCTGATTTGAGATAATTGCTCAAACTATCCTCTTAAAAGAGGTCATTGCTCTGAAATATCTCTGAATCTCATTGCTCATTTAGAAAACAAGGTTTCTCATTGCTCATTTAGAAAACAAGGTTTCTCTTTGCTCAATGTAAATTACATAGTGGGCAGAGATAATTACTCAAAAGGGGCCTCTTTAAGAGGTAACCACTCTGTACTTAATCTTTCTGAAAATTCTTCTAGTTTTTATCAAAAAAGTCTACTCTTTTTCTTCATGTAAAAATGAAAAATTTGGGAAATACTTAGTTCTCTTATACTCTTTCTCAAACTCCTCTTTACTTCCTCAAAACTCAGTTTAAACAATAATGTTTTGTTTAAAAGATTCTCAATAAGAATTCAATGAATACTCAAGAACAGGGTTCATGATGAAAAATAAGACATGAACAATCAACTCAATAATCGCAATACACAATTTACGACAATTCAATAATTAGTATGTCTACATTTTCTTTATTATTTTCCTCAATTATTTATTTTGCATGATAAGTTTTTCTTGTTATATAAAACCTAATATATCTGTTCTTATTAATTTGTTTTAGATAGAGATTAGTTTGATATTGACGAGACAACTAATGGTCTAAATGAGCTATCAATAGATGATCCTCAATTCGAAGGTGTGGTCTTTTGTAAAAGAAAACGCGGAAGAGTAGCTAACTTAAATAACGTGACAGTTGACAACACTTTGTTGTTATGTCAGTTATGAGGTATGACTTAAGTTGAGATGTTTTTTGTTAAATAGTGAATTTTTACTTGATGTATTAAATATTGATTAGTCATGTGATTCACTAATTATGAAGAGCTAAATTGTGGATGAATATCTTTGTCTATGTCTTATTTAATAATTCTAGTTTTCACTTTCACTTGGTTCAAGTGATCTTATTTCAATTTATATTTTTTATTTTAAGAGTTATTGTCCTTGTTCTAAGGTTAGCTCTTTTCTTTCAATTTATTTTTGATTCTTTTAGTGATATTTATTCTATTGTAATATGTTTTTAATGTTTAGTTGTTATTTGGTTGTGTTCATAGGAAGAATGGAAGAGTAATTTATCTTGGGGAATGAAAGATCGACTTTTCCAATATACATGTAAGTTTATCACAAAATACCTCTCAAATTTACAAAATCTTTGTAACTTTATTTTTATAAAGTTGAATTTTTAACTGAATCCCTGCACCCGTATCCGTACTTGAATTCATGCCCTCAAATCTTAAAGTTCAGATTTTGCCAAATCCGACTTTCGGATCCGCACCCGCCTCGGATACCTGCACTAGAGTCCAAACAATATAGCCTGCATGTTAATTGTCTGCATGGGTTCCATTTCTAAAGAAGTAGAAGACGTAGAAACAGTCAAGGCCTTTGTTTCCAGTTTTGAACTTGCATGTACAGTAAGTTGTTCTTCTCCCTCCTCGATGCTGTGTTCACTACTTATATGTGTGTTTTGCTGTGGGCTAAGATTGTTTGTAGTTACTTCTTTAAGAGGATCAGATCTGGGCATGTGTTTTAGTTCTGGGCTGGACAGCCCTACCATGGACTAGGCCAGTAGATCTGGGCCCATAGGTTTCTTTCATATGTTGGCCCTATTCCTTCCATATTACCCATTTAAGTTTTGGTCATTGTCATGTGTGACAGCTGTTGAGATATTCAAATTTTGGACTGTGTAAGAGCAGCCCCTGTGCCCTGACATACAACTGTGATCTGCAAACCCACCCCTACATAATAGGGTAATTTTTTTACCTGCATATCCATTGTCTTCTTCCCTTTGCCTTCGTCGGCGACATACCATGCCGGAGCCTGGCCCCAGATTTGAATTTTGAAGGTGAAACCATCATGGTTCAGAGGTACGTCTTTGGGATAGATCCCCATCTCCTTTCACTTTTACTCTAGCCTATTTCAAGTTGATTTCTAAGCTCAGTTTCCTCCTCTTTTTGTATTCACCCTTCACATAAATCTCCCACTTCCTTAAAAAATCTTCTGCGTCCACAGATGTAGGGGCAAACCCACTAGTCTGATCTGAACTTGTTCCAAATTCTCTGAGCTTGAGATAGCCCTTGATGTCGGCAACCGTCATTTCAGGTGGAATTTATAGGATTTCCAAAACCTATCCCCTTTCACTATGTGGTCGGCGATCGTCTTCAAAGGAAATCCAAAGAGTTAGGTTTCTCCCCATTTTGTATATTATTTTTTTATGAAGTAAGTTGTTTCATTACCGGCATCAAGAAGATGCAAAGAGTACAAAAGTAGTTATGCTAGCTCCATTACATTATAAAAGTTAAACCCGGGAGCCAGCCACATAATCAAAAAATCTAGAGAAGACTGAACAGGACTTTGGATAGTCTAGAGTTAAAGAGCTAACAAAATCTAAGAAAGCAGTAGAAGTGTAGAACTATTCACATATGACTGGTTGGACCAGAAAAACAGACTGAACAAACATTTAGTATATGTTTACGCCATGGGCTTGTTTCCAGTTGCTTGCTGCCCACCGGCGAACTTCCGACAAGGTGATGTCCGGAATTTCCTCTGGAAGGCTACCCGCTACATTTCTGGCCAAGAGCTTGTCCTGAGGTTACCTTTGGCTTCTGAGATTATTAAGGACCCACTTTTTCTACAAATCCTAGCAATATTAATTTATTTCTCTTGTAGTTCATTTGTTGTTTCTGACAGGTCGTCATATAAAAGTCTGTCCTCTGTATTTCTATTGAAGATTGTGCCTGCCTTCTGGGCATTGCCTTTAATAAAATTCAATATCTTTGTCGCAATATCCATCCATCCTGTATTGAATGATCGTTCTGGAACAATAATCACGGTTCTTCTCTTACCTTGTGCATTTATGATGCTTATATATCGTCCATATCTGTTAAAATTCCTTGCGCAAAGGTACTCGGAGAAGTGAACATAATACTTCCATAGCATAACAAAATTACTCTGTCTTCGATGATTCCTTGAGACAGTATACCACCACTCCATTGTCTTTTGACTGAAACTCATCCTGGTCACCATGTTGCAACCACGTTCAACCCAATTGAACCAAATTTCAGCTCTGGATTCATTCCTTGTTATATCGTATGATTAAAATCCCACCGCAAAGTAAATAATTTTGTCCCCCATGGTAAAAAAGAAGCTAATTCCGGTAGGAGTTGCCGGAAAAAGATCAAACAAAGTAAGAGAGAGAACCTAGGACAGTTTCCCTTGGGAGCTGTGCCTAGGAGCATATCCAAAGGACTGTATATAGTATTTTCCACCATCCATTTTCCCAAAAGGTACATGACCAAGTCTATTGAGCAACATCATTTTGATAAGGACACACTTTAAATTCTTAAACACGTAGAATTGTTTTTATTGCCAAAAGTGGAATTATTTACAATTGGATAAGGATGACATATATGGGGATGACATTGTATATTATTTATATCACAAGCAAAAATGGAAGTACAAGAATTGACTGCATAAACATAAGTATCACTCTTCAGCAATCCTGAAAAAAGAAGAAACAGGTCATTTTTACCTTACTGATCTCCAAAGATCTCTTCATTAAAGGGGTATGCAGTTGACATTAAGTGTTAGTAAATGAGACAAAGCATTAAGGATACTATCAGAAATGAATAAAAAAAATATGTATATGATAGGCACAAACAACACTTTGTGCAAAGTGATGTTGGGTGCAATTGTCACATTTCCAATTTCTATCACCTTCACTTTATAACCATTTGGAATGGTGACCAATAAAGCATATGGTGAGGTTCTAATTTTCTTTAAAGTAAACATAAAAGAGAGAAGCTTAACAATATAAATAAAATAAAATAAAATTGGGTAAGATCTACCGAAGTGGGGAACCTTAACAGGATGTGTCTGGTAACATACCAGGTAAAGCCCGAAGTTCTTCCCATCCCTGCTGGGGAGATGCCAACCATCTATTTTTTCTACAGAAACAGGTTCTAATGTTTGATAATAAGGTTCTAATGAGTATTGAATGTCATGTGGTTTGAGGCTCATGAATCTAAAATTCATGAGTCAGCCCTTGTTTTGAAACATTTACATGGAACTTTCTTAAATTCAATAGAAATTGAACAAGCTATAATATCCATAAAGTTCACAACTCCACTAGTGAGATAAAGCTGTTTGAGTTCTCCCCTGCATTGCCAAATTGAAAATGTTGTAACAGATTAACAATTTGTCCATATTGCTACTTAGTGACGCTGACATTTTGATTCTCATCTTAATGGTTAGGTTACTTTACCTTAACAGATATCATTCCAACTGGTATACAATGCACATTTTGCCACAGTTCTTGTTCCCTTGTTGAACTTAGAATTCTGATTCAAATTCTAAAAGCTTTGATTGGAATTTTGAGAATATCCATACAGTCTATAGCACTTGTCCTTAGTACATCCAGCTGATTATTAGACCTAAGCTCTTTTTGTTTTTCCTCCTGAATCAGCAGGGAAAAAGCATGTGTTACGGAAGCGGTGAATTTATCACAAGTATGCTTCCTCTCAATATATACACCTATTGAACCCCTTGAGAAATTGTGTTAGACTCTTATCTTGTTCTGCCTTATGCATATTTTCCTTGGATCCACAAGTGTACCGACAACTATCTGGTGTTTTAGCACTCAAGGTGTTCAATTCCTTCCAGAGTTTCTTCATTTTCATGTAATAGCTAGTAGTCAAGCACCCCTTGAGTCCTGTCATGAACTTCGTTCTCAATTTGGTACAACTTAGCACCATTTGTTTGATCGTGATCTTCCGATTCCTTCCATTATTCGACTGACTCTTTGACATATTCCATACTATCAGCAACTTCTTTAGCAAGAGCATTCAAAATCCACAAATTGACCAAATCATCGAACCTCTCCAACTGATCAAGTTGTGGGGTTCCGGACCTGGTCTTTCACAGTCTCCAAGGATAAGACCTAATTAATTCTTGACGGAAAAAGATCCTAGTACACCTCTTCTAAAGTATTTGTACCGAATCCCAACAAAAGGAAGGGCACTACAGTCAGAAAAATGCATCTAAAGAGGACTACTTGGATTAAAAGTGGATTGCTCATTCTGATCATAGCCATGAGGAATAACATGATTGATAAAGTTAAAGACAAAAACAGCTGATTTGGAAGATACAAGAATTCAATTTCTGCTATTCCTACAGAAATTAACACCAGGTGTGCCGATTGAAGAACAGCTCAAGGAAATACTCTAGAGCTCTGACACCATGTTAAAATGTGAAGCAAGGGACAATTAGGGCTCAATCTGAGCTCCAATTTCTGTACATTGTGGTTATATCCGTGTGTATAGCTGGCTAAAAATATCTCTAACTAATTGTTAGTTAAGCTAACAGCTAACTGTAACTAACACAAGTAAACACAACTAATCCCAAAGCTAACTGAGGTGCTGCTGATTCAGCTGAATGTACAAGTATATTACTATATCTTAATATCCTTTTTGCAAGAACATTACAGTAAACTTCCAACTAAACATCAAAATATGGCCACACAGGTTTTCAAACGTATAGCCGAAAGCTACAAAATAAGAGAAAAAAAAAAAGGAAACCTGCAAAGCGGAGAACTCTGAGGCAATTTTGTCCGGAGAGTGACACCTTTTCTCCTTCAATGCTTTAAGTGCTTCCAAACAGTGACTACGCTGATCAGGCGACAGTACGATTCTCTGTGGAACTGAATCAGCAGAGAAATCCAAAGGTTTATTAGCAGTACCAAGAGCAGCAGGTGGCGGCTCTGTGGAAGTGACAGCGGAGGATAACGGATTACCGGCGGCAGCCATGGCCGATCTCCGGCCCCGACTCCGAACTGATACGGCGCTACCCGTGGTTCCGACTTTTTTTTTCTTTTTTTCCTTTTTGGTTTCACGAGTGTACTGCTGTCCCGCGAGGGAAATGATTGTGTCACCTCAATTTATTTTATATCAGCTAGTAAGTAAATATTACTAAATATTTTATTTTATAACTTTAATATAATTATTTAAAAATAAATTTTATTAGGTACTACTCCATCTCCTTCTGTCCCTAATTACTTGTCCATTTTTTAATTGACACACCTATTAAAAAAACAACAATTGACATAGTGAGTTTACCATTTTATCCCTATTAATTATGAATTAGATGAATTAAAAGATTTTTTCAAGAAATTCTACATTTTTCAAAGTAATTAATTGAGGGTATAATAGGTAAAAAAAAAAGTCATTTCTTGATTGTCAAAATAGATAAGTAATTAGGGACAACTAAAAAAGGAAAAGTGGACAAGTAATTAGGAACAGAGGAAATAAATATTTATAAAAAAAATTAAAAAGATAATTAAAATTTAGTAGAAATTGAATGAATTGAGTTATGATCTACATTTTAACCTATTTCAATTTAATTTATTTCAGCCCAAGTAGCTTTTGGGTGGATCAATAATGAGGAATTTTCATAAACAGCTAATACTATAAAAATAATCATGCTCCATAACTAATGTTTATTTAATTACAAGTTATACCTACAATTTCATTAGCTATCGAGATTAGTATTCGTACATCTCGCATTTTTGTAATGTTGTTTATGCAAATATTTTACAATTAATTCCTTAATTGACGCGGCAAAATCAATTTACAAATGGAATATCTCATGAATCACGCTGAGTGTATTTTTTCAATCTCTTACCAAAATGGACTCCTCAAGCTATAAACTTCTTCTTGGTGACTTTACCAATCAAGTGAACATAGTGCAGTATTTGTTGGAGCAGGTGATGATTGAGTTTTGGTAAAGTCTTAACACACTTCTTCTATGTTCAACAAAATGTTTTATTCTTCGTTCTGGGTTAAAGATTTCTTAAGAGGATGCATCTCTTTGCTTTGGTGATTTGTCCTATTATCAAATGATTTCTAGTTTGATATTCATGTGTTCACCTCTTGTTCAGATGACTTAGTTGCGAAAGTATACTCTTAATGTTTGAACGTAAGTTTGATAATTTACTCTCTTTCATCTTATTCTAGCTTAGTATGGCTATAAAGTTTAGGTTGTAACTTGATCATGAGTCAATCTGTTGATGTTTCCCCATTGTAAGGCTGGCGCCCTACACGTCATGGGAAAATCGTGCTTTTTATCTATAGTTATTAGCATCCCATGAAGTATGGAAAGAATGATTCTTCTTTCCAGCACTTTTAGACTGATAATCTTGCTGCAACCAGAGGTGAATCTAGGATTTTTCGAACATGGGTGCACCAAGTAAAATTTATTGAAGTGAGAATTGATCCTTAATCCTCAAAGTCAAAAGCTCAACATTTAATCATGTGGACCATTTAGACTTCTTGTAGTATGGGTGCCAAAATATACTATTATACAAAATCTTGAAAAATATATATATATAAAATATCTAATTTTACGAAGAGACCACGGATGCCGGTGCCCTATTTTTTGGCTCTAAATTCGCCACTGGCTGCAACAAGGCAGGCTTAGGAAGTTTAGGTCTCTCTTAGCTTGGAGGTGTATGGTAGATGTTCATAGTTGTATACTTTTTCTTTGAGATAAGGGCAACTGTGTAGTTGTATACTTTTTTCTGACCATTGTATACACACATGGAGAGAGAGTGTAGTGTGGTGGTTTATTTTATCAGCACATTTTAAGCTTGTCGTCTAACCTTCTAATGAATTGATGACGAAGCTGAAATTAAAGGACAGCTCTAATCTTATTTTGTATATGTACAACAAGGGTAGTGTGTACACATATCTTACTCCTACCTTGGGAGTTAGAGAGACTGTTTCTGATAGACCCACGACTCAAATCAGCTAGAGATAAGTTGTTCATGAGCAATGAGCATCATGCATAGGCAAAAGGGAACGAAGAGGCAAAGCCCCATCTTCCACATATCTTGCTCATCCGACTATCATGATGATCACCAAACCTGTATTCCAGCATCCAAGTCATAAACTTCATGCTCCTAAAATCCTCTAGCTAGTCATGTCATTTCCCTAACAAGTTAATATCATCTCATCGAACAAGTTAAGACAAAAAGAACCTAGAAGTCAAGTTTATTGACGTGGTCCACCTTGTCTATTATGCTTAATATGTACAAAAAAGAATGTATAGTTCACATTATGAATGCCTTTTGCATCAACTTTGAGTTTCTTGTGGATGGAAAGACATTGAAAAAGATAAAAGACATGAAGTACTCATTAAAGTTGTCCCGAATTTTTAAAAAGACACTTTAACTTTGTGGGTGTCCTATTACCCCATTAAACAACTTCAAAATAGTATGTATACCCCATTTTTCACTCAATACCACTTATACAAAAATATATATAAGTCACACACTAATAGTCACTTGACACGTGTTAAAAGAAATTTTTAATTATTTTTATTTGATTTCTTTGCTTTTTTTTTTCTTTTTCTCTTTCTTCTTCGCCTCAACTTGTGTTCGTCAAGTAGCCATTCCTTCATCATCGCTGCAACAATCATCAATCCCATTGTGGCGGGACTGATTTCGCAGTAACACTATCAATTATTTGTTAAACTACCACCAATTAACTTATTTATGAAAATAAATACCGTCAAATAATCAAAATTCAAATACTCAAAATATCACCAAGTCAAAATCTAAAATTTAAATCACCGCCTTCTCCAACTCCTTACTCCCAAATCAAGTTTTCCATAGTTTCATTGCTCCAAAATACCAATCTTGATTTGTAAGAAGAAAAAATTACTAAACTAATTTGTTATTAAAAAAAATAAGAAAGAACAAAACAACATTAGTTTTTTTTTAAAAACAATGACCATAAAATGAAAAAGGAAAAAAGGAAAAAAAAAATGAAGGAAGAGATGGATACCCCAAGAAATATGGGTAAGCTAGTGATGGTAGGGAAGATGAGAAAAAAGATTTGAAAAAATAAAAACTATTCCTAATAAAGGTGAAAAAAAATTAATACATGAATTTTTATGGGGGGTTTTCAAAATAAATCAAATTGGAGTGTCACATGGCAATTTTACGTTGGCCTGAAGCTGTATCAAGAGCCCTTCACGCGCCCATATTTCGTGACAATATGAGTGGTGTTAAAATTAATCAAAATGGTATATTTATTGAGGATTTAGATGGTTTCGTAAGGTAATAGGACACCCGCAAAGTTAAAGTGTCTTTTTGAAAATTCGAGACAACTTCAATGTTGAGTTTATGTCTTTTCTCATTCAAAAATAGAAATAGACCAGAGTGTTTGTTGTTTGCAGGGACCACCTAATTATAGTTTGATATATAATGTATATGAATACAATCACTATTGATGAAAGGGTCATCATATATACAGAGAAGCTGTGTAATGGTTATGTTGTCAGAAGTTAGCTTTTAGCCATTTACATGTTTAAATAAAGAATAATTTAGCTAGTTTGTGCATAAAGGTTACATACAATGTCTTTCTGTTTTCTATTGTACCACTGCAGCCAATAAAAGCATTGATATATACACAATGAATATGCCATCTTGTGAATGACATTCCACTCATTCGTAAAGAAGAAGCATGTAATCTTGTTGTGGCCAGGGCCGGCTCTTGCTTGATAAATTTAAGGCACATGTCTTAGGCCCCAATTTTTGGGGCCCTCAAATTTTCATCAAGAAAAAATTATGTGTTAATTTTTTTAATTAAAAAATAATTATATTTGCTTAAAAAGTATAATTCTAAACAAATATATATTATTTTATTATTTTTAACTCCAATCAAATAGAAGAAATTAAGAAAACATTATTTTGTATGTTTACATTCTCTTCGCTAACACTCGTATTATTTATCTTTTTAAAATTCTTTTGCACTTTCTTTTTAAATTTTTTTGATAAGTTAGAGTAATACACTATCAAAAATATAAATTAATAGTCGAAAAAATTCAACAAAGTGACTTACAATTTTTCTTTTGTTTGTTTCTTCTTAAATATTCAAGATTACATAAACATATTAAAGTAGGGTTATACCAAGTTATCAATTTCTTGTAGCAGATTTTATGGTTCTAATTCTTATCTTTATGTAAAGTTTGTCAACTTATTACTTATAGTATTATGTGAACAATTTATATAATGATTGCCTCAGTAAAAGAATATTTTTCAATGTTGAATTGATAAAATATTACTTAAAATTAATAATTAAAAACGATATTAAAAAAAAATCATTTTAAGAAAAGATATCAAGTAATAATTTGCACTTAAAAAGTTTTAAAAAATAAACAACTATATTTGATATTTATATAGATTTTAGGCCTCAATTAAAATTTCGTTTTAGGCCTCAAATTACGTTGAGTCGCCCCTGTTTGTGGTCTTTAGTGTGATAAATACTTATCCACCTTACTTTATTTACATCAAATCATGTAAATTTAATATATTATTTAGGCTGAAGTCATTGATAGCCACTTAAAATTGTCCTCATATTTCACTTGAACACCTCAACTAAGACTTGTACCTATTGAATATCTACACAATAAGAAATGTGTACCTATTAAACCCTTTTTGCTGACATGGCAAAGTGTGTGTAATACATACAAAGAGAGGAGCGTGAAAAGGATATTTTTTTAGCAAAAAAAGAAAAGATTTTATATCTTCTTCTTTGACAGAAAGCTCCCATCACCATTTTTCCATTGCAAGTTGCAGCCATAACCACTCACAATTATTTTTTCCACCAAATCGGTTGTTACCATCCACAAGTCTACCATCGTCAAACGGCCTTAGCCTTTCAAACAATCAACCACACATTCAAATCTGCCTGAATAAATCTGAATCTGGAAATTAGAGAATACAAGAACTCAAGAAAGGAAAAAGAACAGAGAATCGATTTGGGAATTTTTATCTGTATTGAAGTTGTATTGAAGTTAATCTGCACAAGTTACTTATAAGTATATATATACACTTTTCATTTAACTAACTATGCTGCCAGCTGGCTAACTAATTTTGCAACTCATTATCTAAATAACTTTACATATCACTAACCAACTAACTTAGTGATTCTAACTCAGCTAACTTGTACTGCTCCATTGTTTATGTTACACCTGAATTCTCAATACTCCCCCTCAAACTAGGTCCTATGTAGACATTCAAGACTCCTAGTTTGGATAATAAGTACTCATGTTGTGTCCTTCCCAATGCCTTTGTTAGTAGATCTGCTAGTTGATTATGTGAAGATACATATACAGTTTTGATTAACCCTTGTTGAATCTTCTCCCTTATGAAATAGCAGTCTATTTCGATGTGTTTAGTTCTTTCATGAAATATTGGATTCACATCTATTTGTATAGCAGCCTTGCTATCACAATATATTGATATTGGACCTTCAATCTTGATACCCAACTCTTTTGCCAGATTATTTACCCAAACTACTTCAGCTGTTAACCCTGCCAGACTTCTATACTCAGCTTCAGCTGAGCTCCTTGAGATTGTTGCCTACTTTTTAGATTTCCAAGCAATGAGAGAGTTCCCTAACTTCAATATGTATCCTGTCACAGACCTTTTGGTGTTTGGGCATGCAGCCCAATCTGCATCACAATACCCTGTTAACCTCATGTCCTTCTCTGATGACATTAGCAGTCCTAGCCCTGGTTGAGTCTTAATGTATCTCAAAACTCTTAATGCTGCATTCCAATGCTGTTTTGTAGGCTTCTGCATAAATTGGCTCAGTGTTTGCACAGTGTATGCAATATCAGGTCTAGTGTTCGTCAAATAAAGTAGTTTCCCAATCATCCTCTGATATTGTTGTACATCTTCAACTAGTTCAGTTGCTTTATCAACATCCTCCTCAGCTATAGTCAACTTTATGTTGAATTTCAAAGGAGTCAATGCCACTTTTCCTCCTGTTAATCCAGCTTCAACTAGTAGTTCTAACGCATACTTTCTCTGATTCATTAGGATTCCCCTGCTTGATTTACTGAATTCAATTCCTAAGAAGAACTTCAATTCTCCTAAATCCTTAACAGATACTCAGAATGCTCAGCAAAGAAAAATGGATTGACGATACAGCAGTCAGCATGGCAGGAGCAGCTAACATGACAGGTATTTCACATGCTTATCTGGTAGATAATAAAGATGACTATACTTGCAAACAATGGATAGTGGATTCAGGAGCTAGTAAACACATTATTTCAGACTTGGAAGCATTATTTGACACACATGTTCCTCCACAAGGCAATGAAAAACAAGTCCATTTACCTAATGGCCAAATCACCACAATTTCTCATATTGGCAAGTATAAATAGAACGGTAGAGATGTCTTGAAAGATGTGTTAGCAGTGCCTAATTTTAAGTATGACCTATTATCTGTGTCACAGCTCACTAAACAATTGCAATGCTCAATTGTATTTTTCCCTGAATTTTGTGTATTTCAGGACCTCTCCACTGGGAAAGTGAAGGGGATTGGTAAAGAAAG